>PVKS010000683.1:0-48443 GCA_004027875.1 Aplodontia rufa | reverse complement strand
GGTGGATGTGGTGATGATGGAGATGGAGATGGTGGAGGTGGAGATGATGGAGATGGTAGAGATGCAGGTGGAAGTGGAGGTGGCAGATGTGGAGTTGGAGGTGGTGGAGGAGGAGACATTAGAGGTAGAGTGCAGATGGTGGAGGAGGAGGTGCATGTGCACATGTTTCCACGTGGGCGTACACCCATGCACACTTGCTGTGAGCTGCCTGACTCTTCATGCCTGCTTCCTGAGCCGGCACCATCCTGGGGGGCTGCAGACATGGCAAACAGTCAAGTTGAGTCTTAGCCTGAAACCCGTGGGGCTGTGTGGCCATACTCTTACCAAGAGGCCCCTTGGAGGACTCTGCAGGACACCCGTGGGCTCCCTGGGAGGAGCAGCGGGAACCCAGCCTCCCACTGCTCCATCTCCCTGCACTCTGCTGGCTTCAGTCCCTGCTGGAATGTGTGTCATCTACAAAGCAGCACTGCTGCGCAGAGCAGCTGGCTCTTGTACGCATTCAGCAAAGGCACCCTGGGCCCCAACAAGGTGCCCTGTCCCAGGCACAGGGGCTCAGCAGGAAGTGGGACTGACCCTGGAACCCCCCTCTGGGGCCCACCATGTGGTAACAGTCACATAAGCAGCCATCACAGACCAGGGTGTACACTCGGCAGGAAACACACGATGTCACAGTGGACAGAGTTCTCCAGGTGGCCTCTCTGGAGAGGTAACCCCAAAGAAGAGCATCCAGACGGGACACTGTGCCTGCAAAGGCCCTATGACACGAGAGAGGAAGGCACTCTGGCCAGCGGCTGAAGAGGATCCCAGAGGACACCAGCAGCCTCCCTGCCTAGGTGTTGTCCAGCAAGCATCTCAGGCGGGACACGGCCACAGCCTGCTCAGGGACTCCCCCATCCAGGGAAACTGACAACTCAGCCAGAGCCACCCTGCACTCCTGTCCTCTCTCACACCCTGTGTGGGCCCACCAGCTGCCCTTGAGGGTCCGACAGCCCAAATTCATCAGCCCCTGGTCACCTCCACGTCCTCCACCTGACTCAGGCTGGTCCAGGTCACAGCCAGGTTGCTCTGGTCTCCTAACGCGGACTGATTCTTTGCTTGTCCCCAGCCTTCTGAGGATGGACCCACAGAAGTGCCAGGTGACCCAGGCAGGCTCACTTCACTTGCCCTTGCCTCTGTTTCCACAGTCATCATCTGTGGCTAATGACAACAGCAGCCTCACGGGATTCAGGGTCTAGACTTAAGGGTGTGAACGCGCATGCAGCCCTTACCCAAGGCCTCACTGGGACAGCCAGGTCACTGAAGCCTGGACACTGATCCCCGCATGGTCACGCTGCCCACAGCACTCAGAGGGCCCCTCTTGGATGCCCCTGGACCCCAGCCATTCTTCCCCGCACCCAGAAGAGTGAGGCCCCATCCTGGTCCTGCAGAGGGCAGACCAGTTTCACACAGGGCTGAGGGCTGGAGCCCAAGCCAGGGGGCCCCTCCTGGGCAGAGCCGTCCAGGTGGGGGGCTTGTCTGCTCTCGCGGTGCAGCGGTGTGGCCGGGGCCGGAGTGTGTGTTGGTTCAATTCCGCACGGGAGCAGCAAAGGGATCACAGCCTGCATGAGCAACTCCAGAGATAAGCGAGGCACAGGAGCCTCCAAAAATAGTGCTGCATTAGAGGCAGCAGCCTGGGCCACGCAGCCAGCTGTCCCCTGTCCCCCGCTCTGCTGACACACAGCCTCGCGGAGAGCAGCCAGAGACGGCTTTACAGGGTTTACTCCGGAAGAGATTAATCAGGCCCGCAATCCAAGAGGAACCAGAACTGAGAGCAGACCGGGGAGCCCAGGGGGTGAGGAGCCAATGCCAGGGGCCCCCTTGGCCAGTGTGCAGCATAGGCACCACCTGGCCAGGAAAGGTCCCCTGCAGGCACTCAGAACCCCCATCCCTGGAGGACAGGGCTGCAGCTTCATGAGGAACAGAGCTTAAGTTCAGTGGGCATCTGAGGACTTGCACCGGGTCTTCATTTCAGTAGAACGATGTCTCCTTTTAAAGTGGGATTGGAAATGTGCAAATCACAGCTCAAGGTCCGAAGCTGGCCCACTGCTTGCTTTTGCCAATAAAGTTTCATTGGAACGAGCCACATCCTTTCATTGACTTGTTGGCTCGGGCTGCTCTTGCACCCCAGAGTTGAGTAGTTGCACAGAGACTGACCAGCCATGAAGCTAAAATGTCTTCCCTCTGGCCTTTTACTATAGACTTGCCCTCCTTGTCAGGGGGGTCTTAGTCACATGCTTAAGCATACTAGGTTAGCATCTGTCCAGTAACAACGACAGCTTCTGTTGGGGTTTGTGTTTAGTGTTGTTTTAGTTTGCTGATGTTGATTTGGGGCTGCAGAGGCATTGTTTAAAAAAAAAAAGATAATGCAATAATTTGGTTTCCCTTGTGTAAAGAACATGTGTTGGCCAGGATATGTAGTCACATGATTAGCTTCAAATCCCACCCATTGCACCCACAAGACCCACCTGCTGCCTGCAATGACTCTGGCTGTCAGCAAAGAGGCCTCCCACAGATGCCCAGACCCAGGCAGAGTCCTCTGGGCCACCTGCTGGGCCACCCTCTGGGAGGGGGAGCAGGTGGGACACCACTGGACAGGGGCCAGGAGAGGCCCTTGCTGGCCTTGCCCCAGCTGTCCCTTGGCTTCCATGAGTCACGGTGAACTATTTCAAACCTCAGGCCATGGCAACGCAATCACCCCTCTGGTCCAGCAGTGCTTGCAGGGGAGGGGATCCCGTGGGTAGGCCACGGAGCCAAGCACAGAATTAGCTTTGACCTTTTTACTTGGCTTCTCCTGAACATTTGAAAATTTCTCATAGCACATCACTGGGCACGCATCTCCCACGAATGACACAGAGCTTTTAAACCGTGAAGGTCTGCATTTACGCGAAGGATTTGGGGTACCGCGCACACACAGTGCGACTCTGATGGGGGCAATGGACACAGTGACAGTGACAGTAGCCCCCACCAGGCTTTGCCATGGGACACCCCCTCTGCCAGGCAGAGGCCACCCAGCACCAGTGGTCTTCCACCTTCGCCTTCCTCCCCCAGGGTGAGGTTTCCAATGAGATGGACCAAATGCTACCAATCACTCCGCCGCTGAAATGGGACTGGCTCCTGGTACCAGTTATTAGAGTGGATTAGCGTGTCAAATCCCCAGGGGAGGAGGTTATGATCCTGTCAAAGGGAAACTCAGCGAAATCCCGGAGCTGGCTGGGAAGTCAACAACACAGAGACGAACAGGACACCAGGAACCAAGAGTGCACGCAGGACGGTGCCAGGAGCTGCCAGCAGGTCGCCTGGCCTCACGCCACACAGACGGAGGAACAGTCCTAGAGTCGGGCCAAGAACCGAGGACAGGTCGGTGGGGTGGGGACCCGTGGTGCAGGAGCAGGACTCAGGAAGCGGATGTGCGCAGCTGTCAGAAGCAGGTCTGACGGGCAGTGCTGACGGAGGAGGTGGTGTCCTGGCTAGAGATTTGCAGACCTTTTCCATAGCAGGCCAGACAGTGAAGATGTTGCGCTGGCAGGCGGTACGGCTGGTGCAGCTTCCAGCTGTCCCCGCCTCACTCTGGTCAGCACACACCTTTTCAGGTGTCCGGTAGGCCTATGAGTACCAGGTGCATTTTCGACTTGGGACACTCGACCTATGATGGGTTTATCAACGCCATCGTAAGCTGAGGTGCCTCTGAACTCCGCCACAGGCAGGGCAAAGAGTGCTACGGCAGAACATTCGTTTCCCTGCCCTGCATCAAAACCCTGCCTCCCAAAGCCATGGCGTTAAGGGCTGAGGGAGGAGCCCCGCACAGGAGGCTGGATCCACCTTGCTGACAGCGCCTCCATCTGGGTCTTGCATTTCCAGCCCCCAGCGCTGACAGGTGTCTGCTGTGCCAGCCACCGATCTCTGGTATTGTCATGGCAGCCTGAGCCAAGGCAAGCCAGCGTGGCTGTGTGCCAACAACGCTTCATTCCTGGACACTGAGAGCCGGGTGTTATACAGTTCTCATGAATCATGAAACAGCGCCTTCCTTTGGTTCTCTTCCACCCATTTAAAAACGTAGAGCCCTCTCTTAGCTGGAGGCTGTGCGGACACAGCCGTGCGCGGGAACTGGGCTGCAGCAGTCTGCCCGCGACTAACCAGACGACATGCCTGGCTCCTGGGTGCCTCCGTTGTTATAGGAAGGGATGTGGGCAAACAGAACACCCTGGGATGACACCTGAGCCCTGCTCTCCTATCACTGGTCCCTCCTCACTCCGACCTCAGCCTCCGTGCAGTGGGCACAACCGTGCCAGCCATTGGGGTTCCTTAAGGTCGGGTGTGATGGCCACACCGGGAGTGTGCCTCAAGGCGTCAGCTTAAGTCAGAAACCTCAAGTGGGAATGGAAGGGAGTGATGCTGACTCATGAGAATGGCGCCCCCTGTGGGCTGGAAGAGCAAGGCCGGGTGTCCTCAGACACACACAACTGAGGGTCTGACTTATCTGTCCCCCTGAGCAAGAGTGGGGAAGCCCATCTCAGGTCAACACCAGGACCTTGTGGCCACCCACGTGTCCCCAGCAGGAAGATCTCTTAGTGCTCGTGTGGCTGTAGGCATTGAGAACCACCATCCCGGGACCCTGCTGAGGGAACTGCATCCTTCCAGCCCTGTGCCAGGCACCCTGCCACCCACACACAAGTGTCTGTGCCCTGTGAGCCAAGTTCTCTCGAAACTCTCGGGCACATGCCCCCTGACGGTGCTGGCCCAGAGGAACATGTGCCACATCATGGTGGTTTCCGAAGCACTAGCTCTGAAGCAGGAGCACCTAGAAGCCAGAACTTAGAGGCCCTACCTAACAGGAGTTTCTGATGACCCTAAGAGGATCTTGTTCTGTGATCGACTTGAGGGGACGGGATGCAGCAGCATGCAAGGTTGATCCAGGAGGTGGCATGTCACCTCCCACCTCTGTCCCCTGGAGATGCCTCCTGCCAGATGGAAAAAGAAGCAGACCTTGATGCACAGCCTTGTCCATGGCAGGAACAGGCCAGGAAAGACAGTCCCCTTTCATTAGGAGCATCGAGCTTTCCAGAAGCCCCACGTACCATGTGTCCTAGGCCATTCCAGCTGGGAGAAAATTTGGGAAATGGGCTCAGCAGTTGGAGCGCTTGCCTGGCATGTGTGAGAACTCAGGTTCAAACCCCAGCCCCACATACACAACCAAGTAAGTGTCAGAATAACAAAACACAGATGAAATAAATAAAATTGATTCTCTCTTTCTCTCTCACTCTCTCCTTCTCACTTGCTCTCTTTTATAAAATAAAGAAATATCATGACATTTACCATTTGAACCACTTTTGAGGGTACAGTTGAGTGGTGTGGAATGCATTCACAAAGTGTAAACATTGCCACCACCATCTCCTTGCCTCCTTTCATCTTGCTTTGTTTTGTTTTGGTACCAGGAATTGAACCCAGGGGCACTCAACCCCTGAGCCACACCCCCAGCCCTCTCTTTCTTTACTTATTTCTTTTATTTTGAGACAGTGTTGCTAAGGACCTTGCTAAATTGTTGAGGCTGGCTTTGAGCTTGTGATCCTCCTGCGTCAACCTCCCAAGCTGCTGAGATTATAGGTGTAGCCACTGTATCTGCCCTCTCTTGATCTTGTAAACCTGAACCTTTGCCCCACTGAACAGCACCAAGCCACCCGCTATCCCAGTGGTGTTTCTAAGGACCTCCCATTAGTGGAGTGGTTTGGTATTTGTCTTCGGGGTGGCTTCCTTGGCTAATGTCCTCAAGGTCCCTCCAGCTGGTAGCTTGTGTCGGTTTGCTGCTTCTTTGAAGGGTGTGTAATATTCCTTTGGATGGGCGTGCCACATCCAGCTTGTCCACTGATTGCTCATTGTTGATGGGCACTCTGGCTGTTTCGTTGTGCTCTTCTGAATAACGCTGCCAAGAACTGGGTGCACAAGTACCTCCTCGAGACACTGCTTTCAGTTCTGTGGGGTGAGAGGCCCAGAAGTGGAACTGCATGGTAGGTCGGCGTTCATGCTCCTGAGGAGCCCCCCTGCCGGGTGCCACAGCAGCTGCGCCATCTTCCCTTCCCACCCACAGCTCACCGGGGTCCCATCTCTCTGCATCTCACCAACACTTGACATTTTCTGGGTTTGGGATAGTAGCTGTCCTGAGGGAGTAACTCACTGTGGTTGGATTTGCAGTCCCCAGTTATCAGTGGCTTTGAGCATCTTCTCGTGTGCTTGTTGAGTAGCATATTGGCTTTGGGAGAAATGTCACTTCTAGTCGTCTGCCTGTTCTCCAATCAAGTTGCCTAATTTTCTCTTGTTGAACTAGGGACTTCTCTATATATTCTGGATATTAATCACTTATCAGCCGTAGGATTTCTAGGTATTTTCTCCTTCCTTACTGTTGATAGTGTCTTTTTTTTTTTAAAGAGAGGGACAGTAAGAGAGAGAGAATCAATTTTTATTTAGTTTTTCATGTGGCGTTCATTGCTCCAAGACTTGGTTGTGTACGTGGTGCTGGGGTTTGAACCTGAATACTTGCGCATGCCAGGCAAGCGCTGTAACTGCTGAGCCACCCCTCCAGCCCCTTATAGTGTCTTTTCAATTAGGTATTTCTGACTTTGCCACCTAGCATTGGACAGTCACCTGCCTTTTGGGTCCAAAGTAACTTGTATTAAACAGTTGGCAGACTCTGAAGAATTGCAATTCACTTTTTTTTTTTCAGGGCTGAGGACCCAATCTGGGGCCTTGCGCGTGCTAGGCAAGCACTCTGCTGCTGAGCTAAATCCCCAACCCCTGCAATTTACTTTTAAGGGCCAGGATGAATGAGGTTCCGGGGCCGGTTGGGTGTGTCTGAAATTGCAGAGCAGCTGTTGAGCTCAAAACGCTTGGCAGCGTTCATTGCTCTCCTGCTGCCCCTGAGATTCCGCAGTAGCTGCCGTGGTCTGTGATAGCCAAGAAGTCTGTGTTCGCAGATGTGTTCTATGCTGGGGCTGGAGGATAGGTGCAGCCCACCCCCTGCCCATCTCAGGGTCGTCTGTTTAGAGTCAGAGGTTCAGGGGGTCCAGAGCAGTGACACTTGATGTGTGTGGAGGATAGAGCCCCCGTTTAGAGCAAGATGATCCTCGGCTCCAGGCTCCCTTTGCCCCTGCTTGGCGGAGTGGCCTTGAACGCTATCTAATACTTGTGCACCTTAACTTCCTGTAAAGTGCACCTCACAGCAAGAACTTGGCAGGTTGCCCCGGACTGGGCTGCACATGCTGACCCGTCCTCCTGCACGCTCCCTGTGGTGGCTCCCTCCTTCCTGTGTTGGTCTCCAACACCTCTGCATTCTTACAGAACACAAACTGTTTCTCTTTCTTTTTCCTCTTTCTTTCCCTCGTGCCCTGTCTGCATTTTTGTCCTGCCAGGGACCTCAGCTGGCCAACTGCCCCAGGAGGGTGCGGAGCCCAGCCACCCCCGGGAGGCACCACCGCCCACCTGATGGTGTGCGAGGGGTGGGCGGGCCTGGGCTGGGACCAGCGCTGAGCAGGTGGCCTGCCCAATACAAGAGGGTGATCCAGGCGAGACCGCTTTTGCCTTGTGCCAGGGAAAGCTGGTGCTCTCCCTGGGCGAGTGGCAGAGAGCCTGGCTGAGCTGTGCCACCATGCCAACCCTCGGCAGCCAGCCCCACAGGAAGGAGGACCTCCCCAGGAAGCAAGGCCCGAGCAGGGGGACTCAGGGAGATGAGAGAACACCCCCACAGCGGGGCCCCTTCTGGCCTAGGCCACCCCGCCCCGCCGAGGCTGCCCCTGCTGCCTCAGGCTGTGTGGGGCAGGGTGGAGGTGGGGAGGCAGCCCCTCAAGTGTGCGTAGGTCAGAGCGGCACCTGGGAGTCAGCCGGGCCTGGGTTCACATCCCAGCCATGTCCCTGAGGCCCCAGACTCAGTGCATCTGCAGCATGAGGGTGGCAGCAGTGCCCTTCCCGGGGCTACTGGAGCTGCTTGTCTGTCCCTCTCTCCCTGCCTGAGAAAGGGGCTCCCAACGGACCCACAGGGCAGGGCTGCCTATCTTCTAGGTGGGGCAAGACAGGGCGCTGCCCCTCTCCCGCCCAGCCCTGGCCCCTGCCCCTCCTCCTCCTGGGTCAGGGCTCTGGAACCAGAGGCCACACCCCGGCACCCGAAGGGGCCCTGGTTCACCAGGCTCCTCCACTGTGTGGAGGCAGCACCAACTTCCTGTTGAGCCTGCAGTCCCAGGCAGTTTCCCGTGCAGCGGACGCGTGACTTTACCTTCCACCAGGGACACCCGGAACATGTCTGTCATTCTGATTCGGGAGCAGGTACCCAGGGTGCTTTGGGTTTCTAGGATGGGTTTCAGCCGGCGCCCTCTCACACAGCCTACAGGGCTGGGCTCAGCCTGGATGGGATATGCTCTGCCCTTCCCAGGCCCCTTGTGGCCCCGTGTAGCTTTAGGTCCTACCTACTAGGACCCACAGCACTCAGGCGAGTGGGCACAGCGGCACTGCACCCAGCGGAGGTACCTGATGGTGACACAGTTCATGGCTTCTGCTTTCACCCTGGGGCAAAAGAGAGACCCTGGGCGATCAGGACCCCTTGCAGGGCTGCCCCTGCCCCTCCATGGGAGAAACAGCTGCCGAAGCCCTTGGTGGCACCTGGAGTAACCTGCCCATCTGTTCTCTCCCAGGATCACCTGGCAGGGACCTCCCATCTCTAAGTGGAAATAGTAAGGGCCCTCCCTTCACAGCAAGCATGTGGGTCCCCATCCCTGTCTCCCCTCTGTCCTTGGGTCTGAGTAGGGCAGGGGTGGAGGGTGGACCCCTCAAGGTCCTTCTCCACTGCAGTTCCACCCCAGAAAAAGCCT
The DNA here is from genome assembly GCA_004027875.1 of Aplodontia rufa. Classification (NCBI taxonomy): domain Eukaryota; kingdom Metazoa; phylum Chordata; class Mammalia; order Rodentia; family Aplodontiidae; genus Aplodontia; species Aplodontia rufa. Next base: position 39,555 of record PVKS010000683.1, on the reverse strand, counting down.
GCAGCCCCAAGTGCCGTGGCACAGCTGCCCCACGGTCTCTATGCCAGCAGGGAGAGCGGGAGTCTCCCTGGTGAGCGAGGCTTCCTCCCTGCAGCCTGCCCTCTTCTTCACTTCCCCCCAGCACAGCCCAGGTGTGGGATGTGGCTGTGGTGGGTGAGAGGTGCACAGGAGGTGCTCAGCACCGTCCACGTGGGGCCACGCAGCACATGTGCCCTGAGCAGTGACTGACAGGAGGGGCCTGTGGCCTGGGCATGTGGCTATGGGGGTCCCGGAGCAGGGAGGGCTCTGCTACCTCCAAGCCCAGACGTGCCCTGTGGATGAGTTGCTGCACCACACACTGCCGCACAGTGCTGGGGTCCCCTCGCAAGTGTCAGGTGACCCCTGCATGCCACTGCACATTGCCATCTGTCGTGGCCCAGATGCAAGATGGAGCTGGGGAGCTGTGGCCAGAGACAAGGCCTTCCTCCCACAGCAGCCCCTGCACCTAGATCCGTGGGACACAGACCCCCAGACAATGTCTTGGACTTGCTCTGAGTTCTCAGGAAAATCCTGGGAGGGCAGCGTGTGGGGGCAGCAGGACAGAGGTGGACCCCAGACCCATCTCGTGGAAGCTGGAGGGGCACGGTTAGCCCCTCCTTCCAGGGTCGGAGTGCTGAGGCCCCTGCCATCTGGGCCTCCGCTGAGGAGGAGGGTCCCCAAGACTGAGACCTTTGCCCCTCACCCAGCAAAGAAGCCAACGCTCCAGTGGGGAGGCGCCAGCCCGCCCCTACATGGAGCAGGCATCTGGGTGGGCTTTTGCTGTGTTAGGGAAGGCATTCAAACATCATGCTGGGAAAGTTGGGATTTTTTTCACTGTGGCTTTAACTGGAAGTGAACTTGAACTGTCCTTGCTACAGGCGGACGTGGGGCTCTGTGTGCGGGTGCTGTGTTGTCTATTAATGGGAAGCAGGCTTGTGAGTGTTTCTGGAAAAGCTTAGGTTGAGGTTCTTCATCGACGACCTTCTGAAATATGTTTAACGGGGCATCGATGAGATATCTAACACCATCCAGTGGTCCCAACTGTGGGCTCTGTGGCTGGGCCCGGATGCTGCCTCTGTTGCCTGAATCATGTGACATCCAGGCTGTTTAGTGTCAGATTGGCAGGTCTCTGGCTCAGGCCTCAGGAGTTTTGAGGTTTCTCTGTAACAAAAGCAGGCATCCTGGCCAAGACCGTGGCCTCTGGTCTCCTTTGCACTGTTCTTCTCCCCACCTTCCAGGCTGCCTCTGGCCTGGGGGGGCAGGCGGGGGCTTGGCTGTGTTGACCTCCAGGCATCCTTACAGCATCAGCCCTTCTGCTTGTTGGGTGGGCAGAACTGATACCCAGAGCTCCTGTGTCAGCAAGAGCTCGCAGAGAGGAAGGGCGTGTCGCACGGTGCACTTCCGTGGCTGTGGTTTCCAGCCGTTATGCCTCTTCCTGCTCTCCCCCTTGGGGTTTGGCCAGGCAACTGTCGCAGCAGACACTTCAGGGGTTTGGCAGGGAGGCTTCCCAGTGTTTGAGAAGCACCGTGTCCATCCAGGACTTCACTCCACCAGCAGGAGCTGGAGTCCTAGCCCCGAGCCCTGCGGCTTTCTGGAAGATGGCGATGGCCCGCCCGGACAGCGTGAGCCTCTTCCACCTGCTCCTTCAGTCCATGCTCACTGAGCGTTACCTTGTTCCAGGATGCTCTGGGTTCCAGCACAAACCTCAGTTAACAGAGATGGGGGTCCCTCCCCTGGCAGAGCAGACTAATGCTCCAGGGAATAAGGGGACAGAGGCCAGTGTGGGGAACAGTGTCTGGCCTCCAAGATGGCCTCCTGGAGTCCACGCCCTCCCATGGCCCCCTCCCTCTTGGTCCTAGGGCTGGGCAGTTTTCATCCTTTGCAATAGCTAGTGCATACAAGACCACTGCTTGAAGTCCTCAGCGGTCTAGGGATGGGCCTTGTGGAGACTTTGAGCTTCCAGGATGATAGAGTGCCAGAGACCCAAAGGGGCCACCGTGGCACCACGAGCAGGGTAGTCATTCCTGTGTGTGGCTGGTCCTGTCTGTGAACGGTTAGTCTCTCTGGGAAAGCAGAGGGAGGGCAAGCCTCTGACAGAGAGGAGAGAGTGCGAGGAGAGTAGATGTCAGAAAATCTCAGGCCCTACAAGGAGGCTTTGCAGAGGGGAAGGCAGCTGCCGGGGGACACCTGTGCCTTTATGAAAGGTGCTGCGGTCGGAGACCCCAAGAGGCACCCCTGGGCCTTGGTCAGAGCCATCCCGTCCCAGCTCCTGTGGCCCTCGCTGCACACAGCCCCCCACCTACTAGCACACTGAGCCCTCCTCTGTCGATGTCCCTCTCACTGGGGAGGTTGAGAGGTGGCAAGGTCAGGATTCAAGCCCAGGCCCAGCACCAAAGCCCAGATCTGACCCACCGACAGCCCTGCCTCCTTCCTCTGCACCTAGAGTGGACCTCCTGGGTCACCCAAGGAGAATGGAACCGAGTCACCAGCCCTAGAAGAGAACAGAAATATGTGATAGGCAAAGGCAAGAGTTTGGCTTAGAAAGATTCCCCTCCAGGGCTCAGAGGAGCGACTCTGGATCAAGAGCCCTTGCTAAAGGAAGGTTCCAGCCTGCGCCCTTTGGTCCTCCAGAGGCTACCATAACGAGGCAGATTCCTGGCTCCCAGCCTCCCGTGGACATTCTCCTAGGATGACCCGGCAGAGGGCATCTCAGCGCTGGCTCCCTGGAGCGCTGAGGGGACCTGTGTTCTCATTCTGTGAGCGGTCCCTTCACAGCAGGCTTTTGTCCACCACACCTTCCCCACGGGTGGAGGGGGGGGGCGCTGGCTTCAATCACAGGGGTCCAGTCCAGCCAAGTGGCAGGGGGTCTGCAGCCTGCACCCGTGATGATATCAGGGGTCAAGGACAAGCCTCCAGCCACAGCAAATCCGTGAACTGTCCTGCTGTCCTTCTGTTGACCAAAATGAGTAGCGTGGCCGTGCTAGGGCAGGGCCAGGAGTGCATTCCACCAACTGTGCAGTGTCACACAGCTAAGAACATGGACCCAGGAGAAGGGGGACTGGGGTCAATGACTCAACCTCATGCCATTCTCCTGTGCCATCAGCCAGCCAAGACACTGGGGGAACCAGAGCAGGCCGGCCACCAACCAGGCCAAACCAGATAGGGTCTAATATTGTCTTGAATCCTTGCCCCTGGACACAGGCCTGACCCTCCCTGTGGTTTCTTGTTCACTGTCCTTTCTCCTGGGTGCACTGAAGTCTTCCCGTCTTGGGCTAGCAGTCACCTCTGCAGGCTGCCAAGCCCATCTCCAGTGCCAAGGTGAAAGGAATCAGTGAGGGAGCCCCCACAGCTCCTGGGCCCTTGGTCAATCATAATACAGCCATTCATCCACTAGAGAAACCGGGGTCCTGCAGTTGAGGGAATGAGGCTCAGAGCAAGAGGACCTATGCTTCCTGGTCAGGCTCCTCTCCTGGGTCTGCTGTGCCCCTGGGTCTTTGGCACCATCCCTCTGTCCAGCGTGCTGCCCTCCCTTCTTTCCTAAAATCATGTTGCAGGTCCAAATTTTCCAGAAGACTGCTGACCCAAGGCTCACAGTCAATCCCAGGCTTGCCCTAGGGGCCAGAGTGACACAATGGGGGTCAGGGATCTGCAGTTGGCCCCAACAGTCTGGTCGGCAAGGGCTTCCTGTCCTCTCACCAGTGCTGCACTCAGCACCCAAAGTGGCAACACATTTGGCCTTTCAATAAAAATGGCAGTTCAGCACACAGGACCCAGACATCCACAGGCCTCAGAGAACCCTCCCTGATCGCTGCTAATGACAAAGGAGGGCATGAGCCGTGTCCTGGCGAATGCCCCCTTAAGCGATCAGATCTGGCTTTGCCCACAGTGGCAAGCTCCTCCGCTCCTCCCGGATGCTGGAGACACAACCACACTCAAAAAGAGTCACTCGGTCTAATCATCAGGCAGCAATCAGACAAATCAAAACAGGGATGATCTATAGGACAAGTGTCCAAAACCTTCCAAAAGCTCTCAGGGTCATGAAAGAAAGAAATGAAAAGATGGTGATGTGGGAGCAGGACTGCTTTTAGGTTCGAAGAGACTGGAGAGAGAACAGGGCCATGTGGAAGTCCCGACTGGATCCTGGATTTTTGGGAAATTTGAATAGAAGTCGTGTATGGGCTGATAGTGAACTAATTATCTTAAGTATGATCGTGATGCTGGGGTTACATAGGACAAAGTTCTCAGAACATCGTGCTGAAGTATTCACAGATGAAGCTCTGAATACTGCAGCTAATTTTCAAATGATTGAGAAAGGTGTGCATGGAGGCAGGGAAGGTGGAGGGAGGGGAGAGAGGGTATCCAAGTGGGCAAAATGTAAACTTTTGGTGCTTAGGGTGAAAAGCGAATGGGTCTTTAGAGCTATTCTGATATTTTTCAACTTTTCTGAAGTTTGAAAGTTCTTGAAATAAGATGCAGAGAAGGAAGAAAATGCCTTAGGTTCCACCCGACCTTCCTCCCTCACCTGTTAGCCCTGCTGGTTTATCAGGCTCGGGATAAGAGCGGGGATTTGTTCCTGGGCTTAGAGCATTTTCACGCCCTGCTTCTCTTTGATTCTGTTCAAAAAGTTTGAGCAGAACTTTGTAAAGCCCTGAGTTTTGGTTCCTCCAAATATAAATTAGGGAGAGCTACTCAAGGTCACACCAAGAATAAGGAGAAGCATAGGAGACAGGCGGAATCCAGGCTTCAACCTCCAGCCTGGATCCCAAGCCCAGCTCCCCTCCTGTGCCTCCCGGGCTGGTGCGTTGTCAGACAGTTTCTAATGTCTGCCCTCCCAAGCGCTGGGGACTTCAGGGGACCCAGGGACACCCAGCTTAGCTCTGCCTGCCTCCCTCTGTGGTGTGGGAGCTGTGCCAGGCTGGTATTCGCAGCAGCACCCCTTGGATGCCAGCTTCGTGGGGATTGGCTGCTTGATGGGTGCAGTCGCTCCTAATTGGACGGTGGCAGCTGCAGCAGGAGTGGGCTCTGGGCAGATTGGATTGCTCTGTGCGTCCTGCATCCTGAATGCAAACAGAGGCTGTGGGGGTCTCCCCAGCCTCTCCCATTCCTGGGAGGTGGCAGAGGGGTGGGCTGTGCTATGCCCCCACCCCTGCATGGACAGACAGGCAGTTCCTTAGGAAGAAGTCTTCGGAGTGAGTTCAGCAGCCCCCACCTTGGCTGTGGACTTTAGGGTCAGCACTCCTTAGAGTCCAGGCAAGGCGTTGGGGTGGGGACAGATGGCCTCCCCAGAACTCCCTAAGTGGCAGCTATCGTCCTCACACCTGCAGCTGCACTAAGCACCACCACTGGACAGAGCCAGCCAGTCCTCCAGAGAAGGCTAACCTGATACCCAGGCAGGTGGCATGTCCCCAGGCCTTGGCACCTGACGACAATGTGCCACCTGCAGTAACTCAGACCACCAGCCCAGAGATCCCCTTCTGCACTTTCCATGGGCCTTCAGCAGACTGAGTCACGGTCCTTCCATCATTCATTCAACAAACACCTCTTGAGTGTTTACCACGGAAACCCTGCAGACAAAGCCCCTTGCTTTGGCTCAGCCGACACCTGGGTGGGGAGAGAGATCACAAACAGGACAAGTGTCTGAGCTGTAAGGTATGTTAACAGCTTATAAGCTCGAGAGAGAAAAATACCACAAGACAGGGCTGGCAACGCAGAACACACATCCACGAGGAAGCCCCGTGGAAAGGTGGCCCTGGAGGCAGGGGCTCAGGGAGATCTCAGAGGTCAGAGGCTGAGCTCAGGCTGGAGGAAGAGGAGTGGGGGGGTTTCCCTGAGGAGAGGCATCTGCTGGGCTAGAGATCCCCAAGGAGCCCACGTGGCTGTGCAGAGCAAGCGAGGCCACAGCTGAGGATGGAGCAGGAGAGGCCCTGGGAGGAGACAGGGATACCCTAGAGGCCAGGGCTGAGGTGGAATGAAAGCCACCACAAGTGTGACCAAAGTAGCGCTCCGGTCTGCAGTATGTTCTAGAAGGATCCGTCTTGCCCCTGTGGCATAGACTGTCTGGGTGGAGGTGGTTGCAGGGGACCAGATGGGCAGCTGTTTTGAGACCTGGACTGGGGGCAGGAAGTGTGCGTGGAGAAGCGTGGGATTCCCATCCCAGGGCAGAGGGGTGGGGATACGAGGGGAGAACTGGGGGCTCCCAAGAAGAGGGTCTTCTGGCCATGGGAGGAACAGGGCAGCAGGTGGGGCCATCGGGAGCTGAATCTAAGGATCTCACACCACATCCTCACAGAGGCGGCTTAGGCAGCAGAATAAACAAGTCCGGGGTGCCTGGGGTGCCTAGGGTGACAGGTGGAGATAGGAGCAGTGGTCCGCAGTGCAGCAGTGGAGTTCACTGCCAGAGCCTGGGCAGCCTCTAAAGGCAGCGGAAGCAGTCTGGGGAAAGGAGTGGCCAGAGAGCAAGCCCTGGAGAGGGTAGGCCCCTGCAGCATGGGAGGCCAGGGGGCAGCTTGCGATCTGCCAGAGCCAGGAGGAGAGGAATGGCAGACGGCAAAGACAAGTCCTTGAGGAGATGCCTGTGGCAGAGGAGTCCGGCCTTCCCCCAACGTGGGGGAGAAGGGGTCTTAGAGGTGCTTTCGAGATGGGAGGCTGATGTGATTTCGTGCCTCCGAGCCATCTGAGAGAGGAAAGTGTGTGAGGAGAGACTGCCCTTGAGGCCCTGCAGACCCCGTGCCCCAAAGACAAGCGACCAGCCACTTTCCAAGGAGGGGAACTGCCCTGGCAGCATTGTAGCCGATGTGGGGCCCCAAAGAGTAGTGTCCTTCAGCAGCCTTGGGCTCTGAGCTCAGCATGCTGCTGAGCGGTTTCCTACACAGACATGAATGTGTGGGATAGGGAGGACTGGGGTGTCCCCTGGCCATAGCTATGTGAAAAGCATGCATGAGGTGGAGGTTTGCCCTGAGGTTTGCCCAGGATCACACTGCTCAGCTGGGGGCAGTTAATATCAGCCAAGCACCCGCTGCCCTGATTTTAGCAATTTCAGGGTTTTTATTTCATTTCATCCTTGAATTCCAAATGAGGGGGGCCCTCCGCAACCCTGTCACTACTGCGGTCACTGCATTGGTGTGTCTTCTATGCATCTTCCGGCCCAGTGTGACCAGCAGATGTAGACACACGTGCTCATACCCCTCTCACAAAGGAGCACTGGGTTACTAGTGGGACCTCAACCCAAGCTGGGGTGACTGGGGTGGAGAGTGTTCCAAGGAAGCCGCTTCCTGGGGGCCGGATGTTTCTGCTCTGAGAAAGGAAACATTGGATGGACAAAGCCCCCAGGTGGGCTGCCTGGCACTGTTGATCCCTTTGCCTATAAGAGAGGGACCACGTGACTTTGGACCAGGCCCTTCACCCTCTCAGAAGCCAGGGTCTATAGTAAATACGGGTGACACTATGAGGGAGGCTTCCCCAGTCCACGGAGCACCAGAGCACCCAGGTGAGCATGTGACAGTAAGGCTGCCAGCGCCACCTGAGAGCTGGAAGGGGACCCCAGAGCACGACAGACAGATGGGCAGAAGGAGCTGCCTGTGCAGAGGCCCTCAGGCATCAGAGTGGCCTGTTGAGGAAGGCCCATTCATTACCTGCAGGGCTATGGCCTGTGACCACACACTAAAGCTGGACACCTCTGTTATCTCAGAAGGGTGTGGCTAGGGCTGCAGCCTCAGGGCCTTGAGCTGCACTCAAGGTGTTGGCCGGGGTGGGCTCTCTTGGGAAGGCTCTGCTGGGGAAGGAGTCTTTGCCTCCTCTCCTGGGCTATTGGGCGGAGGCCTTGGCTCCTCAGTTCCTGCCACATGGGCCTCTCCCACATAGCAGCTTGCTTCATCAGAGCCATCAAGGGAGAGCCACCCAGTCAGAGAAGTGACAGCCCCGTATTGCCTTAGCTCCAGTGTGCGGGTCAGAAGCAAGTCACCAGGCTCACCCACACTCAAGGACAGGGCACTGCACAGAGAGGGAATCCCAGGAGCCAGGCCCACTGGGGACCTCTGACAATCAATCCTCCTTGAAGCTCTGGACAGCACAGCAGGCCGCTGTGGGCTGGAGTGGGGGCCAAGGGAGGGCGTGAGGGTAGCTCTGGATGGCAGTTGACCCCTTCTTGGGAGGGGAGACCTCCCTGCTCCTCTAGGACAGCAGAACTTGCCAGGTCCCTGTGACAGGTTGGTGGGAATGATGGAGTAGGGTCTTTAGCATCCCAACACCTGATGGCCAGCCACTGAGGCATGGGTACATCCGTCTGTCTGATGAGGGACATACAGATGCCCGGAGAGCACAGGCAGCCTCTGGTTCTCTAGGATTACAGGACCTCCTGGCCACCTGTGGTTGATCTTTTATGAGCCCCCACACACACATACCCCACTTTGCTTTTCTTCCAGAACTTTCCCTCGGTGAAACAGCAACCAGGTCTGGACAAGTGAGGCCAGCTCCATGTATCCAGAATCCACCACGGTCTCCCCGGCTCGGCATTCCTTGCGGCAGACAGGCTCCCCCGGGATGGTCTACAGGTGACTCCCTCCCCCGCCCCTTCCCCAGGCAGTGCCACCTCCGAGGAGGGGTCCCTGAGGCCCTCCCCTCGGGAGGAGGGAAAGACCAAGCAGGGGCCACAGGGCTGTGAGGCATTCGCTGATGCACGTTTTCTCCAAGGAAGGAAGGGAAGCTTTTGAAAACCCAAATGGGAAAGAAAAAGCAAAGATTTCCAGGTGGTGTTGAACCAGGGCAGATTCCTTCCTGGTCCCCGACCTCCAGGATATTTCACAAATCCAGCTCCCTTGTGGTTTGCACACAGCATCCCCGAACAGCAGAGGGCGCTGGGCGAGAGAGGCCAGCTTAGGTGGGAGCTCTGAACCTTGATGCCAGTGTCACTGTGGGCCCTGCAACCTGCCGGGCCTTGGGCATCAGACCTTTCTAGACAGCCGTTAGTTCCTGTGTGTTTGAGAGCCCAAGGGAAGGTGATGTCCCTCCTGAGGACTCAGCAGTCACAGGCAGCAGGACGAAGGTGGGCTGACTTCTCAACTGGAAAGTGTCAAATGCTTCTCCAAAGCACATTAAATCCAGACTCTCCCCCAGAGGTTCACTGTGGGAAATCGCAGGGCAGGTGCAGGACCCTCGGTGTCCAGGCAGATGGCTCACCTGCGTGGCCACTGGGTGGCGCTGCTGCAGAGCGTTTGGTACCTGGCCGCATCTGAGCAGCCGGAGGGTGGGGGTGCGGGCCTGCGGGTGTTGGTGACGCCTGCCGGTGGTTGATGCCGACTCCGGACTATCTTCTCCTCTCTTTTTTTCTCTTTTCTCCATTGCTGTCCGAAGTACTAGGTATGGGAGTCCCAAAAGACAGCTCCAGTTTTACAGGTAATGAGTCCTTTGTTTTCTCTCCAACACCGCGAGCCAGCAGTCAGGGAGAGGGTGGGAGGAGTGCATCGTACCACGCACGCGGGTGACACCTGGGCTCTGCCTCTCGCGGTGCCCACCCAAGAGCTGTGTAACCCCTGACGAGTGTGTGGCAGCCTCGATCGCGTGTGTCAGTCTACTAGATGTCTGCTGGGTTCTGAGCAGATGAAGTGTGTGTGGCTCGCAGCCTGATCTGCTAGCACTTCACTCTCCAGCGGCGCACGGGACACCTTCCTGCGGCCACAGCCTTGAGCTGCTTCCTTACCACACTAAGGGCTCCCTGGAGAGCTGAGCGATCCCCGCTTTCCCAGAGGGCTGGGGCTGATATGTAACCTACAGAGCTCTTGGGCTTGTTGGAGGTTAATGGCTTCTTGGGATGTGCGGTGCCCAAGTGGCTTGGATCCCGGTCAGGGTGGACAGTGCCGTTTTCCTGTTGTGCCTTCCTGTTGGCAAAGTGGAGACTGGATATTTACTGGCAAGAGACTCGATGCCAGCGGGTGTGGCATCAAGAGGTCCAGGCATACAGCCCAGAAGGGTCCTGCCGGGCAGGTCCATCCTTCCCTGCCTCTGGCTGCTCTCCTTCACCAGTGACAAGTTCCATGCTTTCTGGAGAGCAAGTCTAGGGAGTAAGATGTCAAGGCTGTGCTGAAGCCATGGGCCAGCAAGGTCTGCCAGCCTGGGGACGGAGTGGAGGTGGCCAGTCCCCATGAATGTTGCCACATCTTGGTGTGCAGGCCTGGGAAGTCTCACTGTCCAGAACCAGCTCCCAGCACTGTGCTTACCCACCGTATGTGGCACCAGGGGCTGTAGGTGGTACACGGGAGTCTTGGGAGGTAGGTGCCAGGGTCTGTGCTGGATTTCCTCAGTGCCTCTGAACGTGACCACAGACCTGGGCACACAGGTCTTGTTCCTCATAGGCGGCTCCAAACAGAGGGCTGACTCTTTGATTCCAGTGAACCTTTGGCTAGAATAGAGTTTGCCTGAAATGATAGCTGAAATTGAGCTTGTAAATGCTTTTCTTAGACATGCTTATACCATAGTGCATGTCCGTCCGTGTCGCATGATACCATAATGAAAGCACTAGAGGATTTCACCAGTGAAGCCACCCTCACGGCGGAACTGCTCCCTCAAGCATGGGCCACCTCAGTCCATAGGGAAGGAGGGAGTCAGAGCAGCAGGCAGAACACACCCGGCTGCCGACCCGCCAGTCCACAGGCTGCCATGCAGGGGCCACATAGATTACAGGTGTAACCGAGCTGTGGTGAGTCTCGCACACCACTCGCTGGCCTTCAGAACAAGGCCCATGGGGCTCATGCAGTCCTCCACCCCACAGGCACACTCATCCCCTGGAGGCCTCCTCTCCCCATGGGACATTCTGGTGCCCACAGGTTCCAGCCACCCTATTCTCAGGGTCTCCAATGTGACTTCTTCACATGGACACGCAGGTGGGGCTTCTAATGAAGACTTCAAAGGGGTGGGATCTTCATGTAACAGACTAAGTGCCACTCCAAGTAGGGCACCCCTGACACACAGCACTAAGCATGGCTATCAGAGAGCTACTGAAGTTATTTAAGACTGGCCCTCTTATGGGCAGAGGTGTTTAAGGCAGGTGCCTGCCCTTGAGCAGCTCCCAGACTGGTAAAGGTGTAAGACCCTGTATCAGTCAGCTCTCACAAACTGCTCTATAACAAACATCCCCGAAGTCAATTATCATTTCTTTCTTGTTTATATATCTGTCAAATTAGACTTTATTTTTTATTTTATTTGCAATATGAGGATTAAATCCAGGAGTGCTCCACTACTGAACTATACCCCCAGCCTTTTTTATTTATTTTATTTTGAGATAGGATCTCACTGAATTGTGCAGGTTGGTCTCAAACTAGCAATCCTCCTGCCTCAGCCTCCTGAGTTGCTGGGATTAGAGTGCATTACTGTGCCCAACTCTGTTTCTTGAGTACCTGTGGGTTGACTGCAGACAGCTCCTCTAAGCCAGACTGGGCTTGGTTTGCCTCCAAGCTGCAGGGAGGCCCGGTGGCCTCTATCCTCTTGTCCTTCTTAACCAGGCCTGTCCCAGGCACCTTCTTCCCGCAGCAGAAGTGCCAGAGGAAAAGCAAATGTGCCATGTCTCAGGCCCACGGTTGGGAGCAGAACAGTAGCACTTGTGCTCACACTCTGTGGCCAAAGCAAGACTCATGGCCATGCTGAGTCAGAGGGCAAGAAAATAGATACCCCCTTCCAGGGGAGGAACTACAGAGTCACACGGCAGAGGTGACAGATACGGAGAGGCAAAGGATTGGGAACAGTGACGCAGGCTGCCCCAGAGCTCGGTCCCAGAACCCCAGCTGCGCCCAGAAGGCCAAGCATGTGATGGGAGAAGTCCACGGAGCTGTGGAGTCCCGAGGAGGCCATGGTCGCCCCGCTGTGATTCTGGAAGGCCTTCTGGAGAAGCAGCTTGAAGGCTGGGTGGGGCTTGACACGGATGTGAGCAGGGCAGTGCATAGGTGCGACAGCCACCATGTGGAGCTATGCCCACGAAACAGGACACAGTGGCAGCACCAGGCCACCAGGGATGTGATGGAGAAACAGAGGCCGGACTGCAGAGGGAGGTAGGGTCAAGCTGGGAGGGTGTCGGTACCAGGTGAAGGAGCTCAGATGCATGCCGTGGCCCTGAGTCAAGCGTGGTGGTCACGCAGAGTGTGGGCAGCAGCGCACTGCTGTAGGAAGGAGGCCAGGAGCGGGAGGCAGATGGGGAGCAGGCAGCCGAGGGCAGGGAGGTCCAGGTCACAGCCCAGGGAAGGTGAAGGGCTGGAGCACAGAACTGCAGGTGCAGGGCGGAGATCAAGGGCAGCAGCTCCCACTGAGAGGGACGCAGAAGAGGTGGCCCAGAGCACGTTAGGCTGGTGCCTGCCACCCAGTAGTGAGCTACAGGGCCACCCATAGCCAGTGGTAACAAGCGCGGTCCTGTCATGGCCGAACCCGCCTGTTTTTCATTACTGTAATGAAACGCCTAAGGCAGGCCGACTCTAAGAAAAACAGCTCTGTTTATCTCACAGCTGAGGATCAGGACCACGGTGCTGGCATCAGCTCTGTCCTGATGCAGACCTAGCATGGCCCTCTTATTAGCCGGCAGGAGCACCCATGAGTCCGCAGCACCAACAGGAAGCCAGAGAGCAAGTCACAGGGCCAGCGAGCTCTTAAAACCTGCTCTCATGAGAACCCAGGAAAGCTCCTCGGTGCCTTCTGCAGGCACAACCCAGAGACCCCAGCCCCGCCTCCTAAGGACCCCCCTCCTTCGCCACCAATGCGTGGACCTTCAGGGGCGTGCCAAGCCACATCCAGACCACAGCAGCAGGCTTGGGCTTGGGGAACAGCCGTCCCAAGCCAATGGCTGAGCTCTTCAAGGAACCAGCCCCACCGCCAGGCACCGCTGGACTCTGTGTCCTCCCCTTTTCATTGCCTCCTCCGCATCTGGGGCCCTGGCGACCCCTCCCATCCCTCTCCCCACAGTGGCAACTACCACAGTTCATCACCACTGGAGGCAGATGGGCCTCCATCCAGAATCCCACCACCGGGTGCTTCCTTGGCTGGGAGGCAAAGTCAAGCTGAGGGCATCCTGGAACCACGTGATGACGTGCAGTGCCCCAGGGGTCACAAACCTGGAGCTAGGGCTCAGCCTCGCTGGGAGCAGTCTCAGAGCTCCCCCGCCCGCCAGTGCTGTGAGGAAGGTCTGCTCCACCCTGCCTGCGGGGTGAAGTGTCCAACTACCAGGCCCAGGGCCCCCAGCTGCTGAGGGGCACCGTGTAGCACATATCCAGGGGTGGCACAGCGGTGGGGGCACCCTCACATGCTGAGGGGAGGCCTGCTGTGCCCAGCCCCTTCCCTGTGGGTGGTCAGCACATGCCGTGGGGACCCGTCTCCCCCACTACAAGCACAGCCTTGAGTCAGGTGGGGCAGAAGCGGCAAGCCCTGGGTCCTGTGCAGCGATACACGCGGCACCGATGCCCCCACCTGCGGCTCACAGAGTGAGCCTTGGCACACGGGTGGTGGAGGCAGCAAGGGGCCAAGGGAAGGGTTAGAAGGACAGGACCCCCACAATGGGCTGCACCCCAACCCTGCCTGCCAGGAGTTGGCCATGCCAGGCTGCACCACAGAACTCATTTCCCGAGCTTTTAGGGGAAGCTGCACTCGTGAATAATTCAGCCGCTTCACTGAGACGAAAACGCCCTAATAGAACTAATGCACTCGCCGCCTCCAAAGCCGCCCCCCGTGGGACCGTCTCATTCACCATCACTTCTGACGTTCCGCAGCAACACTCCCTGATGAAAACGCGCTGCGCCAGATCCTTAGATCCCTAATAACTAGCCTGTGGCCCTCTTAACGAGCAGCTGCCCACGGAGGCAGGTGAGTCGTCCATGCAGCCCAGGGACGGAGGGACGGAGGGACGTCAAGCCGCCTTCTTAGGGGGGATGCGCTTGGGGCAGGCGTCCCTGGGAACTGAGATAGCAGGGGAAGGTGTTTTAGGATGCTTCAGCTGATCTGAAGCCAGACCCTCCACATTGTTTCAGAGAGAGCCGGCCCAGGGTAAATCAGATGACCGCGCTGGATGGAGGAGGGTGGACGCTTCCGCCTGGCAGCACCCACTGCCCGGGGTCCCTCGCTTGAGCCTGCTTTGCCGCTGTCCTGCCAGGCACTGTCTTGCCTTCCCTGCCTTCCCATCTGCTGGAGGCGCAGGTGGGCGCTCCTGCCTCGCTGGGCTCGGTTCAGTCACCGATGTTGCACTTGGCCATGATTGCTGTCGGGGAGGTTGGGCGCCGTCTAAGAAGTCTGTTTAGGAAGCCGGTGCCTGAGGGAGCGGGGGCTGCTTGTCTGGGCTTCCGTTTGCTGACTGTTCGGGAGCAGAATGATTTTGCTTCTGTGCTGATGTGCTGCGCGTGCGCCGCAGAGCCGTGCCCCGGAACGGTGGCTGCTTCCCTGTTTCTGCTTGCCCGCCAGATCTTGGGCGGTGTCTCTGATTTCTAGACGGATGGTGCACAGGGATGCTCAGGCTGCCTCTTCGCTCTCAGGTGCTGTGCCTGGGTGGCTGTCAGTACACTGACCCCAGCTCAGACCTTGCAGGTGGAAGGAGGCGTGGCAGGGAGGTAACGACTCCCAGGGATTTAACGAGGTTAACAGCGCCGTTTCATTTTTCCAAGTCACGGTGTCAACTCACGTGAATTCCCCAGAGCCCCCCAGCCGACAAGAATAGATTTGCAGAAGGCAGGAAAGAACTTGCATAATTAGCAGTGGCTGTTGAGGAGGGGGCTGGTTTTCCCCAGGATGACGGCTGGTGTCGGAGCTTGGAGAACCTTACCCTGGAGGGCAGTTGGGGTGCTGTGGATCACAGGGTGGGGGTCACTGAACATTTCAGCTCAGGAGATGGGGACCCAATAATGCGCTTCCCTCTGCTCTCTCTCAGTGTCTCACTGGGGCCCTTCATCTGAAGACCCTTGTCTGCTAGAGTCACCTCCAGGAAAAGCCCAGAATCGAACCCCAGCATAGGGTCCAGGGAGGTGACCGCCCTCCACATGCAGATGGTCCCAGGCAGTGTGGTGACCACCAGAGCCCTGCCGTGCCATCTGCACACACCTGCCCTTCCTTCCCCAGGACAGCCCCCAGCCCCTTCCCACAGTCATGTGGCCCTTCCCCGTGTGGACCGCATCGGCACAGTCTCTGCTCCTCACCCCTCCGCCCCCATACCAGGGGCCCCACGCTCTGCCACTCCTCCACCCACAAGTCCCTGACACCACATTTTCAGTGTGACGCTCTGGGCTCCCCCAGGTCACGGCACCTACAGGTCCACTCCCAGGACTGAGACCTGCTACCAGGAGAGATCACAAGCAGGGAGACCACAGCCTCATGGACCTGGCTACGTGGCTGGCCAGAGACATGGCTGAGGCCCGTTCCTTCCTGCCGGCGCCCCCTCCCTTCAGGAACATGCGCGTTTTCTGAGGGGGGCCTTTACTGGCCTCTGTTTTATCCTCCTGGACACTTCCTGGTGATGTGTTCTGTCTGCCCAGCTCACAAGGCTCATCCAGCCTCTGGTCACATGCCCCCCCTCAGAGAGCCCCACCCTGCCTGCCAGCAGACAATAGGTACCTGTCGCCTGGCACCTATTAACTGGTATCAGAGCTCTCACCTGTGGCGAAGCCCACCTCCCCTGTCAGGTGTGTCCTGCTGCGCCACCAGTCCCTGCCCACCTGCCCGCCGCTCATATCACTCACACAGGCTGAGGCAGCCTGGGGTAGGCCTCTGCCCCTCCACTTCAGACATGGAGACGGAGCTGCCCACGTGGGTGGCAATAGTGGGTGACAGCCAAGGCTGCCCCTGTCCTGAACCTGGCAGCGCAGCCACAGTGTCGTCCCCCCTGGTGCCCAGCCAGACCCCAGCTGCTTTTTGTGGGTAATGTCTTGAAAGCTAATGGCTATTGATCCAGGCCTGGCTAGGAATGTGCACGTCTGAGATGGGCCCTGCTTTTCGGGAAGAAGCAGCAGCTGCATCCTGCCTGGCTGGCCTTCTCACGGAACAGGGCCGCAGGGATGTCAGGGTTTTCCTCCATTTGTCCACACAAGGTTGGCAGCCAGCCACAGGGCCACCTCAGAAGCAGCTGTCTGATGCCACCCTACATGTCCTGGAGGGAGGGAGTAGCTGGCCAGCAGGCAGGAAAAGAGCCCCATGCTGCTGCCTGTGGGTTTCCAAATGCTACTTTCTAGGATCAACCTCACTCTGAACCCAGGCCCAGCCTCGAGACTGGTTCTCGAGGGAAGGGGTCTTTCATGGCAAAGGCAGCTTGGCCTGCCTTATGCTCAGAGGGCTGTGGGCCCCTCCTCCAGCAGCTGTAGGAACCACGCCCCTCCCCTGGGAGAGGACAACTGACCCAGCCTGACAATTAGAGCCCAGCTGGAGGCCAGGTTGGCCTTTCAAGGTCCAGAGTCCCCCCTCACAAATAGCCCTGCTGGGGACAGGGCATTGCAGAAGAGTCCCTGCCCCCCAGACCTGACCTTCAGGGAGGTACAAATGCATGAGTCAGGTGGGAGTCTGTGTAGCAGCTCATGACAAGTGCCAGGCTGTGACATGGTCGGGTCACAGGTCAGCAGGATGTGGATGCCCAGGCCTGACACCATCCCTCCTGAATCCCTCACGTTGATGTCCATGAATTAATGCAGCAGACCCTGCACTTTCTCTCCCTGCGGTGTTTTAATTCAGCACCTCTCCCAGGGCTTGCGTGTGTCAGGAGACCTCATTCTTGACAACTGGACAAGCTAACTCTATGTGTGGACTGCCAGTCTCATGGCCTGTTGTGTTGTTCGTAGCTTCTGAGTGTGCGTTCATCTTTAGGGTGAGCATCTAGCGATGGTTCTTAGCAGGTGGGCTTTGAGCTTCCCCACTACCACCTATCTCTCCAGGCCACCCGCACCTCCCTCCTCTTGTGGACTCTGGATTGTGACATCCTTAGTCTCAGGAAGCATGCAGCCCAAAGAACTCTGCTGGCTACTGGTGCTTTTTTCTTTTTAACATAAACTTTTCTTTTTTTAAGAGAGAGAGAAAGAGAATCAACTTTATTTTTCATCAGGTCTTTGTTTCTCCAATACTTGGTTGTGTATGCTGTGCTGGGGTTCAAGCTCGGGTCCTCTTGCATGCTAGGCAAGCACTCCAACCGCTGGGCCACCACTCCACCCTGCAACTGGTGCTTTGCTGCGTGGCTAGCATTGTCCTTCACAAGTTTCATGAACAAACAGGCCTCCTGGAGTGGGCCGCTGGCATGTGGAGTCAAGGGGCCAACTGGCAGGTGTGCCCTGTGCTGCTTCCCCAGGGACAGCCCCCTGCCTGGTTTTGCCCCAGGAGCTGCCTCAGGAGGGCACTGTGGTGTGGCACCTCAGTGACCATGGGGCAGCAACACTGGCCCTCAGCATTTGGGGCTTGGGCTCCGCATGCCCCTGTATGTCTGTTTCCACCAGAACATTCCAAGTGCAGCTCTCCTGCCTGGAATGCATCCTGACCTGTGCTTGTCTCCTGGACACAGGGTCAGGGGCAGCTCAGTTCATGGCAATTAAATATTTGAGGACAGAGGATCTCATGCCAAAGCATGTTTTCATTCGTGGGCCAGACCCCGTCCCCAGGCACCAAGACCTCTTGGTGGCAGCTCTCATTGGAGGTTGTCTCACTGTAGCTGCCCCCTGCCCTGGGGCAAACTGGCCAGCTGGGGGCACCAGGAGCATTGCTCTCTAACCCTCCACCACTCGGCATTTCCCGTCTGGACAGTGGCAGCTCCGGGGTCAGGAGGCACCATGTTGTCCATGACATACAGCGAGAGTCTGCGGAGCGTGAGCAGCCGGTACCACTCGGACTGGGCCCTGCATCCCGTCCGCCAGACGGACACAGTGGAGCTGCAGCGGCTGCGGGAGGTGCGGGCGGCTGCCCAGGCCAGGAACATGGAGAGCTTCCTCCGCATGCACGGCCTGTCCCTGGACGGCTGCACTGCTCAGCGCACAGGCATGAAGTATCGGTAAGGGCCGGGCAGCGGGCAAGGGCAGGGAGTCCCAGGGACACCAGAAGAGGCCTCAGGCAGGTGGTGCAGGAACAAGAGACACAGCCCCGGAAACACTAACAGCAATTTTGTTGTGTAGTGTGGTAAATATCGCTTGTTTTGAAATTTTCAGTCACATGGAAATGCATCGGAGAAGAAACTGAAAGCCTGCTGTAGTCCTAGCTATCCAAAAATAAGTACTATTAAGATCTCAGTGTGCTCTCCAGGAAAAAGAATGTGGTTTGGTTTGGGGGGTGGGCCTTGCGCTGTTTGAGGTCTTGTGCAACCTCATTTGACTAAACATGAGTTAGTGAAAACGCATCACCTCACGTCTATAATGACAAATAGTTCCAGCAATAGAGACCTGGGTTGGATTCTGGAGACAAAGTGGTTTTTGGCAGATGACATCTGGATTGGTTGTATCAAGCTGTAACTACGACAGCAAAGGCTGTGAATTAAATGTCCTCTGTGTCTGAATGACAGGCACGCAGATCTAAACTTTCTTAGAACCTCAAAAGGACTCCCCATTTGAACATTCATCTTTGAATTCAGCACCTGGGACAGCTCTCTTGCCAGACAACTATCTCCTGGCCAGAGAACCTGAAAACCCTCTGGGTTTTATTTATAAAGCCTTGTAGACCACAGATATGCGGCACTACTCCCTGTGCCTTTAGGGACAAGCCCTTGTCAAAGCCAGCAGGCTAAAGAGGACCCTCCCCACAGTCCTGGCAGGGTTTCCAGATGTAGCAAATGAAATACAGAAGGCCCAATAAGTTGGTATTTCAGGTAAACATCAAATAACATTTCTAGTTAAATATGCCCCATGCGATGCTGGGGACATGCTTATACTGGAAAGTCACTCTTTACTTACCTGCAGCTCACTTTAACGGGGCATCCTGTATTTTAAGCAGCAGCCCTAAAGCTTTGTCTCTCAGTGAACACAAGCCCCAGAGGAGGGCTGGCTGCTGTTTGGACAGTAAGCTGAGGACAGGACTCTTCCTTATCCTTTGGCCTGTGGACAGTGTGTTTGGTCCTTCGGCCAGCTGTCTGAACATGTGGCTGTCGTTTAAAGAAACAAAACACTGCTCCTGGAAGACCATTAGATGGCAGAATTTTTAAGGTTTTGTATTCTAAATCCAGCTGTAAGGGAAGCACAGTGGCCAGCTGCTTTGGCCACCACTGAACTCCTAATTATGACAGAATTCCTCCCGGGGGAGGCTGTGCATTGTTTTGCTTTGTCTCAGGGGGTCGTTGGTATCTTCACTTATTCAGCAAGTGTTTATTGAGAAGCTGTTTGGGAACAGGCCGTGGGCTAGGTCCTGGAGATGCTGCATGAACAGCCGGGTGCTCCCCTCCGTGGCCACTACACCCTGGTGCAAGCAGGCAGAGAAAAGCAAACACGCACAGATGAGTTCAAGGCTGCAAAGTAGATGGCACAATAGAGACCCTAGTGACATGAGAGCGGAGACCTGAGGAGGTAGATGGCACAATAGAGACCCTAGTGACATGAGAGTGGAGACCTGAGGAGGTAGATGGCACAATAGAGACCCTAGTGACATGAGAGCGGAGACCTGAGGAGGTAGATGGCACAACAATAGAGACCCTAGTGACATGAGAGCGGAGACCTGAGGAGGTAGATGGCACAATAGAGACCCTAGTGACATGAGAGCGGAGACCTGAGGAGGTAGATGACACAATAGAGACCCTAGTGACATGAGAGCAGAGACCTGAGGAGATGTGGGGAGAACCTTCCCAGCACACCGAGGGGGAGGGGAGGAGGCCCAGGTGCCAGGCTGGAGAGAGCAAGGTGGAGAGCTTCCGATGTGGAGCAGGAGGGGCCAGGCCTCCGCCTCCCAGTCCAGGGGAAATCTCAGCTCCCTCCCTGTTGGCAGGATTTGCAATGCTAGGTGTGGTGTGAATCGCATCCCCTGAGTTTTGTTTTTTTCTTTAAAAGAAGGGACAGTAAGAGAGAGAGAGACAGAATCAATTTTATTTAGGTTTTCAAGTAGCTTTCGTGGCTCAGAGAATTAGTTGTGTACGTGGTGCTGGGGTTCGAACCCATGTCCTCGCACATGCCAGGGAAGCGCCATGACTGCTGAACCACCACTCTAGCCCAGTCCCCCACGTTTTATATCCATGCTGAACCTCAGAACTTGACCTTCTTTGGAAATAGGGTCTTTGCAGATGTAATTAGATAAAATTAGGGCAGACCCTAAATCTAATGCCACCCAGTTGGTGGTATTTTTGCTCAGGCAGACCCAGGACTAACACAGGATGGGGGAGCATGGCTTTCTGCCTGATGCCCCAAGAAAAATGTCCATGTCACATCTAAGCCCATAGCACTGCTAGACCAGCTGTGGGGCTGAAATGCCCCTGGGAAACACACCTCCCAAGTGGCACAGGAGTCCAGAAAGCAGCTCACACCTTTAACCATTGGGGGCCAAGGGCTGTCCCATCTGTGGGGCCTCCGTTGTGTCTGCTGAATTCCATCTTG
This sequence comes from Aplodontia rufa, assembly GCA_004027875.1. Lineage (NCBI taxonomy): Eukaryota > Metazoa > Chordata > Mammalia > Rodentia > Aplodontiidae > Aplodontia > Aplodontia rufa. The sequence continues at coordinate 19,051 of PVKS010000683.1, read as the reverse complement.
CTGCGCCTACACTGGGTGACTCATGCCACCAGTTATTAAAGATCTTAGATGCTAAGTGCCCTTCTGGGGCAAAGTCTTCCCCAGTGGTGACTGGGCCAGGGTTCTATCAAACTGGCTTTAAATAGTAATATAAAAAAGATACCATCCCAAAGGACAGGGAGTGTAGCTCAGTGGCAGAGCACTTGCCTAGCATGCGTGAGGTCCTGTATTCAGTCCCCAGTACTGCCAAAAAAAAAAGGGTGACATCCTGGAGAGGAGCACTGCTCAGTGCCACCTAAGGGCTCCCTGCTGAGCTGGGGCAGCCAGAGCAAGCAGCTTCCTTGTCAGCCTTTCAAAACCTGCCCTCAACCCTTGCTGTTTAAGAACCTGACTCTCAATGTGCTGAAATGCATGCTCAGTCCCCAGGTGTCTCCATGGCTGCCATACCCTTGCTCAGTCCGCAGGAGACTGTCCTCCTCATTGCTAACTTGCATCTCACCTCCCGCCGTCTCTGTTGCTTTTGCCCATCTGCACCCCTCTGAGAGCAGAGCCTTTGTTCCTAGCACGTAGAACATTCCAAGCTCTATGAGATGCTCAGTCTTAGTCTTAATCCATGTCCCACAAAGCCCTAGAGCCGTGTCTCCTTCTTGCTACATCTTGGAGGCAGGCAGGACAGGAAGCCAGGTCTGAGCCTCTCTCTGCAGCCCTGGGTGGTGACCTTTGACCTCATGGGAGGGCAGGAGCCCAGTTACCGCAAGCCAGGAAGACTACCCAAGAAGTGCTTGGCCGGTTGCTAAGTTAACAGAATGGTGCTAAGTTGCTCCTCCACACTGCCAGCCAAGTAGGAGCCGGGCATCCAGGTATATTAAAGGACAGGTGGAAAGGAGGGCACGGTGGGAAGGTCCTGTCTTATTCTCCTACGGTTGCCATGACAACCTGGCCTCAAACAACAGACACTACTCCCTCAGGCAGCTGACTCTAGAGTTCAGGTATCCTCCAGCATCTGGTGACTGCCACCAGCCCCTGCCCATCCCTGCCGTGTAGCTGTGTCACTCTGCCTCCAATTTCCTGGGCTGCTTTCTGTGTCTGCAAATCTCCCCTGCTTACAAGGTCATCAGTCATTGGCTTTAGGGCCCCCCGTAGTCTAGAAAGATCTCATCTTAACCTGATTCCATCTGCAAAGACCCTATTTCCAAATAAGATCACAGCCACAAGTGCCAGGACTTAGGACCTCACTGTGTGTTTTAGGGGACACATTTCAACCAACCACACATCCCAAGGGCTAATTCAGCACCTTGAGCCTGTGGGGACATCACTGAGTGTTCTGGGAGGAACCCAGCTCCCACCTGTGTGACCTCAGACAGCTCACCTGGCCTCTCATATCTCACATCCTTATCTGGAATTGGGGAACAGAGTCACCACTCGCGTAATTGTCCTGAGAACTCCGTAAGGCAGGGATGTGAGCGACAGCTCCAGGTCTGGCTCCCGAGAGAAATGGGCCCACGCCATCCTGGGAAGGGTGCTTCACCCCTCCAGTGGTTGTCCAGGTATCTGAACCGCATCACTGCCCACCAGCCTGGAATCACGTGTGTGGGAACAATCGCGCTTGCAGACCCAGCTGGGTGCCATGTGGATGAGAAGCAGATGCCAACAGAAGAGACAGGTCAGAGGGAAGCACAAGGCCAGGGAGGCAGTGAGGCCAGCCAGGCATTGGGGAAGAGCTGCCAGCTCAGAAATGGGCTGGGCGTGGGCCAGCTGGCAGGCTCGGGATCAGCTCACAGGCACACCTCAGCTGGCAGAGGTGTGCCTGTGACTGTGCTGGGACCATCTCTGCTGGCAGCAACCACCGGAGAGGAGCCTCAGTGGCTCTCCCAGACTTGGAGATGGCTGTCCCTGGCCTGCCCCACCTTCTTGCCCTTCCCTCCCCCGCAGGACTGCAGTGACGAGATGTGGAGGTGCAGAGAGACCCTAACGGGCATCCGGCCAATGCCTGTGACTGACCCATGGGGCAGCACGTGGCCCCCATGTTGGTCTGGCCATAGGAGTCCCAGGCATACCTGCCATCAGCACAGGTTGGAAACAGCAAGGATGGGCACAGCAACCCCAGGCTGGCACCATGGTGGTTGCTGCTGGCATCGTCACACCTCAGAGGGTGCTTCTGAGGATGACGGAGGAACAGCAAGTGGACATCGGGCCTTGGTATGGTTGCTCAGTCAGTGGCAGCGACGAGGAAGCACCAGACAGCTGGGAGCTGAGTCACCTTTCTGTGTCTGGGGACTGCTCCCAGTTGGCAGGGAGCAGCGCAGCGAGCTCCTAATGAGCAGGAGAGGAAGGAGGTGGGCAGCACACAGCGGTCTCCTGGGCAGCACATAGCCAGGGGGTCGTCTTGTCCAAGTGCCACCCAGCCCAGGCCCTGGACCCCCTGGGGGTCAGCATCTGACCACAGCTCTTCCTGCCTCCTTCTCCCTCTGGCTCCCACCTTCCCACTGTGTCAAGCCTTCCACAGTCTTCCACTCCAGACATGGCTGGCCACCTTACCCCAGGCACGGCAGCCCTGCACACTGGAAGGACTTTGTCCTCCTGCCTGTCCCCTGAGCAGGACACAGCCACATTCCAGGTCCAGCCCTCTCCCTCCCCAAAGCTTTTATTTTATTTTATAAGAGTGAGAGGGAGCAAGTAAGAGAAAGAATCAGTTTTATTTAGTTTTCCATCTGGCCTTTGATTCTCCAACAGTTGTGTGTGTGGAGCTGGGGTTTGACCCTGGGTCCTTGTGCATGCCAGGCAAGCACTCCAACTGCTGAGCCACCGCTCCAGCCCCTCCCCAAAGCTTCCCTGGTGCTGCAGACTTCCCTCCTGCAGAGGTCGTGGCCTGCTGGGCCTCATGCACCCCTGGCTTGGAGGAGACTGGCTCCCCATACCAAAGGGCTTCAGCTCCATCCTCCCCCAGGAAGGCCACCAGCCCTGCTGTCCTTTGCTCTGAGAAAGTGCTCCACAGGGGTGCCCCCACCCCCTCCTCAGCATCAGCCTCCCTCCTCAAGTAGGAAGTTGCAGGTGCAAACTAAGCAGCTTCACCCAGCAGCCAGGAGGCAGGAGAGCCTCTGGGACACAGCCTCCGCCCCTCACTGGAGCTCTGGGGCCAGTGCTTTCTGAAGCCGTCAATAGAACATCTACTCCAGGCCTTGAGCCTGCCCAGCCCCTGCAGGGGTGTCTGCCCCCATCCACCGGGAGCCTGTCCCCCTCGCGTTCTGGTCTCTGCAGGCCCACTTCAGGAGGACCCTGCCACTGAACCGCAGCTCAGCACCCAGGGAGCTGTCTCTGGTGCGTTCCATGGGCACAGCGCAGCCCTGCCTCTCGATAATCACAGCAGGCACTGGCTGCTTGACGCAGCCAGCAGTGGGGACACGAGGCAGAGAGAGCCCCTCAACCCGTCGGGTCCAAGTCAACTGTGCACATGCTGTCCTGCTGACCATGCCAGTGTGAAGGTGGCCAGCTCAAGTCTGGGACTCGGCCCTTCTCCCCTTGGACACAGCTGAAAGGAGAGGCCCGTTGAGGATGATATTTAATTGTGGCAAGTTCAGGTTCCAGTGTGACAGTCAGCTCTCTGCCCTGCCCTCGGGACTTTCCAAGACTATCACAAGTCTTGACCCTGTTTGGGACAAATGGAACTTCTGACGCCAGGCTCCAGGCCACTTCTCTGCTTGGGTTCTCTGTCCACAGCTGCCACAGCTCTTAGAGGGGCAAACCCACCCGCCTTCCTGTTGCCTGGGGTCCAGGCTGCCACCGTCACTGCAGGCTGCCTCCTGTGGATCCCAGTGGAGAAGCCACTCATCTGAGGAGGGGTCAGAGCTGCCAAGGGACGGGCTGACGGGATGGAGCGTGGTGACAGCCAAGGTCCTGTACACTCCTGGGCTCCTGCCCAAGCAGGCCCTGAAGAGCTTCTAAGGACCTGGCCTCACACCCAGGTGGCCGCAGCCCACTGCACATCCTCTTCTGCAGCAGGAGGCCCCATCGGGCTTGCTTTCCTTTGGAAGTAAAGTCAATGAGAAGGGCACCCTGGCATGGGAACAGGCATTCACGAGGGAGTGTGGGTGTACAAGCCTGGGGCTGGTGTGCTGTGACCACTTTCAGATGGTGGAGCTGTGTACACTGTTTAGTGGCCTGCTGTGACTCCAGCTGTCACCTGTATGATTAAGTGGACATGGGCCTGCTGTGGCTCCGCTGTCACCTGCATGGGTAGGTGGACATGGGCCTGCTGTGGCTCCACTGTCACCTGTGTGGTTAGGTGGACGTGGGCCTGCTGTGGCTCCAGCTATTACCCGCGTGGTTAGGTGGACGTGGGCCTGCTGTGGCTACTGCTGTCACCTGCGTGGTTAGGTGGACATGGGTCTGCTGTGACTCCAGCTGTCACCTGTGGCGTGGGTAGGCGGATGTGGGCCTGCTGTGACTCCAGCTGTCACCTGTATGATTGGGTGGATATGGGCCTGCTGTGGCTCCTGCTGTCACCTGGGCAGCCTCAAGTGTGTGCTTGTACACCTTTCCTGAGGTCCCACTATGCCATCTGCAACTGCCACCCAGAGCAGGGTTGGGGTGGGGTCCTTCTCATCCAAGCAGAAAATCTGGACCTTCCAGAATCTTCCATGTAGGGTGCAGGCCTCAGGAAGCCAGGGTGAGCAAGAGGCTGGCACCTGGGGTCTTGCACAGGGGGAGAGAACCCTCTCCAAGTGACATCGTCCCCAGAGTCTGAAGTGATGGGTGGAACCAGAGCCCCAAGCAGGCAACCCTAACTTAAGGGCTGAGAGTCACTCCATTCCTCCTGCCGTGGGGGGCCGGGATTGGAGGCTGACCACATGGGGGGGCAGCCAGCCTTTTCTTGAAAATTGAGAAATATAAATATCCCCACCACCCCGCACTAGAGGGGCATTTCAGTTCCTCTCTGCCCTGGACAGGGAAGGTTTTGGGTGCCCAAGATCCACTTGCTGGGGCTGGGCTTTTATCTGGAAAGGCCCCTGTTTGCCTCCTAGTCACTGTCTCCTGCACGTGGACGTCCCAGGCACCCTTGTGCAGAATGATGTGATCACTGAGAGGCAGCCCAAGACTGTCTGGTTACGACTGGAGCAGGCTTTCTCAGCTTCAGCACCGTTGGCATCTGGGCTAGACAATGACCTGTTATGGGCCAGTACCCCTGACCCCCACCTGCTTTCAACAGCAAACACCACCTGGTTATGACACCCACTGATACAAAGCTGTCATACATGCCTTCAATTTTCAGAGATCACAATGCAATATAAAGTGCATACAGAGATTGTACTGAGTTATTTTAAAAATCACTTCCCCCACCCCCACCCCACCCAATTCCCAAAAGGATTGTGGGTGGCTTCCTTGCTACCGCGGAACTTTTCAAATAGCAGACATGGGGAAATGGCAAGAAGGAAGTAAGGCAGCTTAGCTTTTCATACTCCAGGTCACTGCTGGGACCTGGCAGAGACTGGCAGGGGCTGCAGGTTTATTCTGTTTCCAGCAAAGAGGAAAGCTCACCAGCTGCTTCGGAGGAGCCCAGCACTCCTGAGATACCATCTCTGGATTCTCGAAAGAGAGCCACGGTGTGAACTGGTAGCCATCCCTCCGCAAGTGGCCATCTGTCCAATAGCTGTTTGTGTCCCTCAGTGTGGTCAGGAACATAGCTGAGTCTTGTCTTTGGTCATTGGCCCAATATGTCTTTTTATTTTTTATTTTTATTTTTAGAGAGAGGGACAGTGAGAGAGAGAGAGAGAAAGAGGGAATCTATTTTATTTAGTTTTTCATGTGGCTTTCGTTGCTCTGACACTTTGCTGTGTATGTGGTGCTGGGGTTCAAACCTGGCTTTGCTCATGCCAGGTAAGCACCAAAACTGCTGAGCCACCACTCCAGCCCCCCAGGATGTCTTTAAAAAAAAAGAGAGAGAGAGAGAGAGAGGGACAGTGAGAGAGAGAGAATCAATTTTAGGTTTTCATTCGGCCCTTGTTGCTGTGACACTTCATTTCGTATGTGAGGTGCTGGAGTTCAAACCCGCGTCCTCACGCATGCCAGGCAAGTGCTGTAACCACCAAGTCACCGCTCCAGCCTCTCCCATATGTCTTGAAAGGCTGCTAGCTCATGACACTGTAGAGTTGGGGAGACACCACGCTGACCACCAGCAATGTTCCCCAGCTCCTGTGCCCTGGGGCAACTGGAGTCGGTGGCACTTGGAGAAGGGAGCAGTTCCCTGTGCTTGGTGCTAGCTTCACCCCAACACTTCTGAGATGATGCCCAAAGTGGCTGGTTGTTCATGGGCAGAGAGATAAGAAGGGAACTGCCACAGGGAGCTGCAGGAGTGGAGCTCAGAGGCTCTTGTGGTCACCTAGGGGAACAACTTTAGTAAGATGTTGTCCCATACCACACCATTCACTCAAAGTGTACAAGTCAGTGGCTTCTGTGAGCTCACAGACTGTGCAAAACTCACCACAGTTTTAGAACTTCTGCCTTATGCCCCCAAAAAGAAATTCCATGTCCTTTTATCACTCCGTACCCCACCCAGCAACAATGAGCCTGCTTTCCACCTCTATGGATTTCCCTGTTCTTGGCATATGTCATGGTCATTTGTAACTGGCTCCTTTCGCTTGGTGTGTTCTCCAGGTCCCTCTATGCTGAGGCATGTGCTAGAACTTCATTTCTTTTAATCACTGAGTAATATTCCATGGCGTGGAGAGACCACACTGTGCTCATCCACTATCAGCTGATGGGCGTCTGGGTTGCTTCCACTTCAGGCTATTGACCATAACGCTGTCGTGGACCTCTGGGCTTGGAATTTTGTGTGGGTGCATGTCTTCAGCTCCCTGGGTTCGTACCTAGCACAGGGATTGCTGTGGTGAGGCAGATGGCATGTGACACTGTGATCACGCCTAAGTCCGTGCTGCTTCTGGCAAGCCATCGGAACAAGAGCTACCTTTGAAGACTAGTGAGAACCCAGCCCATGTGCCGGTGCTCAGAGAGAAAGGAAAGAGATACAGAGGGGCTTCCACCCCTCAGCAGGCCAGCATGCTTGAAGCTCTTGGTAAAATCACAGCCTCTAGTTTTGGAGGCCAGGGAGGCAGCAGGACTCTGCATTTGTAACAGACTCAGCTTATGTGCTGCCCCGGAGGGTGAGTGCCACAAGGCATACAGTAGGTGCTCAAGTGCTCTTTTGGTCCTGGGGTTCATGCTAGAGAAGAGGTACAGCTGTCCATGGGGTCAGCACTGCAGGTGCCCTTCACCCTCTTGCCTCCCCACGCTGGGGTCAGTACCAGGTCACCTTTCTCCCCCACCCCTCCTCCTCCCACCCAAGGGGTTTGGAAAGGGCTCCAGCCAGCCCAGAGCACAGGGACCCAGGCCAACCAAATCCTCTGGCAACCAGCTGGCAGAGTTGGGCATGCCAATCCCCCAAGAGGCCGCTGCTGGCCTCTGTCCATAGTGCCCAAGTCCTGCCAGGGTGTCCTTGACAAAGGCATGTGCCCCACCATCCCACCGCTGTGCCCAGGTCCAGCCCCCTTGGCTCTGCTGCTGCATGGGTAGGTGGGGAGGGGAGAGCCCCACCTGGAAGCCCTCCTGAGTGGAGCGGGCCACCAGCATGCATGTTGTTGGTCGCTTGGTTTTTAATTCCTGAGCCAGCCCTTACCCAGAACCAGGCTCCTGTCTGGGCACTCTGCCTGTGCCCTGTGCTCTTTCTTGGCTGCTCCTGGCAGGGCAAGAGGGACTCTAAAGTCAGCTCTGGCCAGGGCCCACCCTGGCAGGCGTGAGGAGGATGCTGGGGACAGGAGGGCAAAGCCAGCCCCTGATGCTGAGGAAGATGGGTACAGAGTGGGGGCGTTCAGTCAACCCCTCTTTCTTTCTGGAAGTACTCACTGGTCTGCAGTTAAGTAAGCACTGTTCCAAGTGCTGGAGCTTCCCTGTCGCTTTGTCCCTTTGACCCTGGTTTCCTTCCTTGGCCGTACATATCATTGTCATCAGACACAAGGCTCTTCCCCACAGTTCTGGTGACTTGGCTTCTTCCTGCCTGGGTGCCCCCCTGCTGGCCCCCATGATTGCCCCGAGCAGGGAGAGCTGGGTGCTCCATCCACCAGCCTCCTCCTGAAGCAGCCTCTCCTGCCCCAGCCTCGGGCTGGCCAGGCAGCCCGGAGCAGCCAGTGCTGGCCTCCAGGGACCAGCTGGGCAGGCGGCTGTGCATCCTGCGTCATTAATAATGAATCTCCAGCGGTTGCCTGAGCCTCTTGCTGGCCACCTCATCAGCACGGCGGAAACTCGGCAGCTCTGCCTGTGGAACCAGAGCCAGGAGCCAGCAGAGGGTCAGAGAAGACCCCAGCGCAGTCACAGCAGGCAGCCACGGTGACCCTGCTCAGCCAGGGTCAGTCAGCATGGAGCATCATCAAAGATGTGGAGGGGGCCCTCCCGCTCCTGTCCGAGGGAGGCAACTGCACTAGAAGGCCAGAGTCCTCGCAGCCCAGCCCCGCCAGCCACATTTGGAGGCTGCTGGGGACTTGAGCAGCCAGAGCCAGAGCAAGGTGGGGACCAGGAAAACCTGGCAGAGCAGGGGAGATGTGAGAGGACAGCGAAAATGGCCCCTCCCACCACGATCTTGCACTGCTCTTGGAAGAGGGCTTTCCCAGCACCGGCAGGAGGTCACATGCCCTTCCTGGCAGGATTCTCCACCCCTTGCTGCCTTCACGGTCCTTGATCCTGATCGAGGTGCACCTCGCCACTCCCTCGCCTTCTGGGACAGAGTCCTGCCCTGGGCAGAGGAGGACTGCTAAGGACAGGCGCCTTCGGAATCCAGCAGGAAGGGACAGGCGGCCAGGAGCTGAGCCACCAACATGCAAGTGTCCTTCGTGTGCTCTGAGCACAGCCTCAAGGCCCGGGGCCCTGACGAGCGGCTGGGCCGGCCACTGGCTGGCAGCCCCAGCCCAGGCACCCATGGACGCTTCCGTGCCGTGGCCATGGTGGCCCGGAGCCTAGGACAGCTGTCAGTGCAGAGCATCCCAAGCGCTGGTGACACCAGTGTGAAGCAGCCTGGGATGACATATAGGTACGCAGGGTGGGGCTCTGCAGGGTGGAGGCCCTCCCGGGGGTGGGGGCCTTCCCCATCTCCCCTCTGCATGAGCCGTAGAATCAGCGAACCCCTTGGGTGGGTCCCAGCATTGTGCACCGAGAGACCAGGACGGCTGTGTAAGCTTGCTGGGGAGTGGGCCCAGGCTCCCCTCAGCCCACGTTTCCTCTTCCAGGTGCAGAGAGAGGTAGCCCCTCCCCTGCCTCCTGCCTTCGCTTCCTTCCTGGGGGTCACTTGTGATAGCCAAGTGGCCCCTGCCAGACTGTGCCGCCTGCTGCTCCTGGGTACACAGGGCATTGGCCACAGCCCCTGGCACCCTCCTGCCCTCCCCCGGGCATATGGGCTGGTGGTCTGAGGCTTTTTGCCGCAGGCTTCTAGGACAAGCCTGAGTCTGACAGTGGGGGCTCTGGGACCCTGCAGTGGAAGGAACCTTCCCTCCCTGGCCTGGATTCCCCCAGTGGGGCCCTGGCTGCAGCAGGCAAGGTAGGCAGGCAGCACCCAAGCTTGCCCAGCGTGGTCAACCACAGGCACCTGTTCCCTTCCATAGGGGCTCAGTCCCACCAGGTTCCCAGTCCTGTGACTTGTATGTAGGGAGGGTCCAAGTGTCCAGGGCAGGACCTCCCTCCCCTTCCCTGCATTCTGCTGTTGCCCTACCTGGGGCCTTGCTCCCAGGATGGAAAGAGTCCCCAGCTTTGTAGGAAGAGCCCCTGCGGGTACTGGGGGCGTTCTGCTGGGGTCTGACCCTTACTTCCCCTGTAATACTCTGAGCCCAGGGTGCTTAGTGCCTGGGGAAGCACACACGTGGCCCCCACAGGCTGAAGGGCCAAGCAAGGGCTCTGGTCCCTGGGTTTCCTGGGGAAGTTTTTCCCAAACAGGAGCGAGGGTCAGTTCTGCTTCTCTGTGACCTGAAACAGGCTCAGAAGCCATTGCTGTCCTGGAGGACAATAGTCTGGGCTTGTACCTGGTATTGATGCCAGCTTGGAAAGTACTGAGAGTCCCTCCCAATATTGAGCTGTGAAGCTCAGACCTCCACAGAACCAGCACCCAAAAGGTGGACCGAGGGGCAGGAACCATGACAGCTGAGCCCAACACCCTAGGGATGAGTCCTGGGCTGGCTGCCCCTGTGCTCTCGTCCCTGCTTTCCCAGGTCCCGGGCAGGGTTAGGGCTCTTTAGCTGACCTCACAGGTGAGGGACTTTTACTCCCATCCTCTAAATGCATTGAGACAATCCAGAACGGAATCCTCTCTAGAAGCTCTAGGGTTCGTATCTTCCATTAACTGGGTGGGGAGGGGGGTAAAAAGCTAGGAGTAAACAGAGTGCATCTACCTTAGCATGGCTGCCTCTTAACCAATGTGACTTCACGTTAATCCGAGGATCCGCGGAGGAGTTGATTCAGGGGATAGCTAGTTCCGTGCATATGAAGCGCCATGTGAAGGCCAGATGTGGCTACTCGGACGTTGAAGAGCATGTCACCAGGAGCCCAACTGACAGTGTGTGTGTGCAGCATGTGCATGTGTGTCCACATGGACGCATGTCCAGACATGTCCCACACCAGAAGCGGGGAGGGGACCAGGGCTCGAATCAGCATCTCCTAACTGCCAGACGCCCTGTGTGCAATGGAGGAGCGAACGGCCTTCCGTACGGCAGGGCCTGGAGGGCTTGGCTTGGTGTCGCTGGGAGGGAGGTGGATTCAGACCCTGGGGGATGATGTGGCTGCCTAGCAGCTGACATAGGAGCCCACAGTGACTGTCCCAGGGCCACAGCCTGGGTGCAGATGGCAGCTGCAGGAACTAAGCATGGGCTGGAGCCCAGAGCCCCTGGCCACTTCCCTTGGGCACCCCCCATGGCTGCGTGAGAAACAGCACAGTCTGCAGAGGTTAAGAGCTAGAGGTGCCCAGCACCAGGTGCCACACTCACGCCAGAGGGCCCAAGAGGTTCTCAGAGCCGCAGAGTGGGGAGGAGCAGCGTTCTGTCCTAAGGGGCTGAATCCAGGGCCTAGACTTCTCTGCCTCGTTGCACCCGGCCCTGCTACAGCTGCCTGCCCTGATGGAAGATAGAGCCCCAGGCCAGGCCTGTCCTCAGGGACCTGGCATCTGGAAGCTGAACAGTCCTGTGGGCAGGTAGGACCTCACTGTGGGACAGACATGACTGACAGGCCAGCAAGACGCCACGGGACCCCATCCGCCTCACAGCCGTGCCGCCTGCCTGGCACTATTTGGTCTGTCCTCCATGGAGATGGTGACAAGGTAGGCCCCGTGCTCCTCTTGTAGAAAGCATCTCTACTCTCCTGGAGCCTCTGCTCAGGCCCTTCAGGTGTCTGCGGTGCAGAGTTTGGGGTGCACACTGGCCCTTCTTGATGAGGGCTTGGTCTGGGTTCTCCTCGGCCACTTCCCAGGCCTCGGGAGAGGCGTGAGGCAAATCAATGAAGACCACTACCTTATCATCATGCCAGGTCTTCAACTGGGGAAAGAAAGCTGTAGGAAATGATTTTCGTGTCTCCATTTGGGAGTGGCAGAGCGGCAGCGATGCCTGTCCAGGCCGAGCTGTGACTGGGGGCTCCACCCCCGCTGAGCAGCTGTGTGTACAAAGCTTGCAGCCTGGAGGTGCCCTGTCCCTTCTCATTCCTTCTCTTGAGGCCTGGCAGCAATGGCAGAACTAATACCATCACATCAATGGGAAACAAGTTGAGCAAGGACAGCGGCATTCCATGATGTCCTAGTTTTGTTAAATTATTCCTGTGGGCAGTGGGCAGCGAGGCCACTGAAGAGCCAGACTCCCTGGGTCCCCACTGGGACACAGGAGGAAACTCTTGCCCTTTCAGGGGAGCTTCTCCCTTTCATGACAAACCAGCCAGGGACTGATGGGACTCAGGGAGCTGGACAACCTTCTCTGCGCCTCCCAAAGCCGGCGGACCATGTCTTTGCTCCCGGCCACAGGTCCAGGTGGGCTCGGCCTCTTCTTTCTTGTGCACACACACCTGTCTGCTACTAAAGCTAGTCCTTGCTCCTGAACACACACAGTGTGTCCCAGCATCTGGGGACCTGGATTCAAAGCCCAGCACGATGCTGATGAGAGGGAAGTCTGCAGGAGATTATTCCTGAAACCTGGCTCTCAACCCAGCCTGGTTAGGAAGTATGCCCTGTGGTCACCTGGGCAGGAGGTTTGGCAGAGGTGGGACCCTGCCTCCCTCTTCAAGCCTGGATTCATCTAAGCCAGGCACCTCTGGGAACCATACTGGATGTTTCCAGGGAAGGAGTCTGGCCTCGCTCCGCTTCCAAAGGGGTCTGTGATCCAGGCAAGCACCCTTCTGCCTGGTCATCCTGCCTCCTCTAAGCAACCTCGTCATCCCCACCACTGCAGTGGCTCCATAGACCTGGCTCCCACAGCGTGTGAGACGGTCGCACCTCTCTACAGCAGCCCCAGTCACGGGACTGTGTCAGCTCCCGCCCCCGTACTGAGGGCACCATTAGACAGGTTGACCAAGTCACAAGGGAAACCCTCAGCCATCTCCCTTTTCATCGTGGTTAAGTACTTGACGACTAAACCTCCTTGATTGCCCCTTGTGGGTTTTCTTTTTTTGTTTTTGTTTTTTTAAGAGAAAGAGGGACAGAGAGAGAGAATCAATTTTATTTAATTTTTCATGTGGCTTTCATTGTTGGAACACTTTGTTTTGTATATGGTACTGGGGTTCAAATCCACGTCCTTGTGCATGTCAGGCAAGCGCCGTAACCACTGAACACCGCTTCAGCCCACCAGTTGTGAGTTTTATACAAGGGAAAGGCGGCTCACGAGGGACATGCAGCTGGGAAGGAGGATCCGGGATTTGTTCCACCTTCAGAGCTCTGCCCAAGGCTTGCAGGTCTTACACCCACTGCCAGGATCACTTGTGACGTGGCTGGAGTCCAGGGGTCCTGAGGGTGTGGAGGGTCAGAGTGGACCTGAGTCAGAGGGGTGGGTCAGTCAGGCTGGAGCCCTACCCCACCTTCCCCGGGGCCAGGCTTATACAGAAAAGAGAAGCAACAGGATGAACACAGCCTCCACTGGGGGAGTGGGCAGCCCCACGGGATGCAGGGAGGTAGGCTTCGCCCTCTGGTGCCGACCCCAGCCCTCCGATGTCCCATCACCTAGCGGCATCCCAGCCAGTCCTGGGAGCAGCTGGCCCTGACCAGGTGCTAGCACCAGGCTCCCTTAAGGGAAGTAGAGTCTGGCCCCAGTGGGCAGAGCCAGCCTGGGTCTGTGAAGCCCCTGCCTCCTATCAACTTCACCATCTGATAGGACACCCACTTCCTACTTCCTGCCGGGTCTGGGTGTGATTGGTACTGAGGGGATCATTTCACCCCATGAGCAAGACACCTGCCACTCAGCTGCCAGGAGAACTTGGTTGCTTGAGAGCCACCACCTGCTGCTGCCCTGGAGGCTCCCGGAAAGCCAGGACAGACAGGTGCCTGTCCTTAGCAGAGGGCTGCCTCCTCCATAGCCGTCTAAGGATATTAGTAACACCCCAAGGCCCATTCCTATGGGTTCTGGGCTGCACCCCAACAGGCGGTGCCTCCATGGGCCTGTGGCGAGCCCAGACATAATAAAGTTTTGTAAATCCACATGCTGCCCAACTGTGCAGGGGGCTTCCAGGGCCTGGCTGTGGTGGGGACAAAGGCTGCAACCAGCCTTGCTGGGGAACCACACTCTCTCCTAATCCACCTGCCTGAGGGAAATGGAGGGACAGAGCCCAGCCGTGCAGCCCAGGTGAGGAGGGACCAACATCTCTTACTCCATCCCCAGAGAGAGGAAATAAGGACCCATGAAGTCACAGATGCTGCCAACTTCTCAGCAGGGAACCCTGAGGATACCCCAAATCCCATGGGGACCCTGTGGGTGCCCACATCACACTGCACCCATATAGCTAAACAAGATGTGGCATGGTTGTCACCTGCCCTGGAGATGGCACTGCAGCCCGTCCACTGGCCTCTACATTGCCACAGCAGCAGCACAACCAAGCCCACTGTAGGCCCAGGGGACAGCTAGCACTCGCCGCCCTGCCCAGGGTGATGAGCAGAGGCCTCTCAACATCCCCCATGCCTTTCAGGGCCTCAAAACACTTGCCAACTGGGCTGGGTGTGGGAAGGGATAGGCATTGGTGGGCGGGCCTGGCTGGTGGGCACCAGGGCTCACACAGTGCTTGTCTTGCAGGAACCTGGGCAAATCCGGCCTGCGAGTCTCCTGCCTGGGGCTGGGTGAGTGTGGGGACCCCTTGCCACCAAGGATTGGGGCTGCAGGAGGCCAGCCCTGCCCCGTTTGGGGAGCTCCACGCACAACCCGGGACTCAGGGGGCTCTGTTGCCCTGGCAACCAGGAGGAATGGGGACAGAGATCCAGCCATCGCACAGGAGGCCATGGGAGACCAGGGCCCCCAGCACCCACACCCCAACCTGCAGTGGAAAATCAGAGCCACTCCTGGCCCCAGGCCTTTCTTCCTTCTAGGCCCAGTGCCCTGAGACTCCCTCCTGAAGGGCTGTCTGTTTACCCTTTTCCTCTTGCCAGATGGGAGCTCTGTCCCCAGAAGATGCTGTCCTTCACATCCACAGTGCAGTGGCATACCCCCTTCTGCCATGACCCCATCCCCAGCAAGAGCAGGGACCGCACTGTTATCAGGAGAGACCCCTCCTTCAGCTCCCTGCAGCGGCACATCCTGGCACAATGGACGTATCTGCACCAGCCCAGACACAGGAACATTGCAAAGGTCCCAGGCCCCTGGCTCACAGCTGCTGTCCACCCTGCAGACTGTGGTCCCACAGAGGAACACTTGTCCCAAAGGCCAGGTGTCCATACACACAGGGGCCATGCTGTGTGCAGCTGCCTGTGCTGCTCCCCGGGTCCTGCAGCCTGAGGTCTGAGTACCACTGGATGGCAGGTGGTCTAACCTGAGCCCATGTCTCTTCCTAGGAACATGGGTGACCTTTGGAGGCCAGATCACTGATGAGGTAAGATGGGACTCGATGGACCCCCCAGTGCCCAGCAGGGGCCAACCCAGCCCATGGCTAGATCCCCTGTGTGACCATGAGCATGTGCCCATGGAGCCACTGTGGTAGAGGGACCCTACCCCGTGGGACAGTGGCCAGGGGAAATGCCACATCTGGTGCCACAACCTGGCAGCCAGGAGCCTGGGGGCCTTCATCAAGTCCTCAGCCCTCAGAAACCTTGAGAATCCAGAGAGAGCACATCTTCCAAATTACAAAGCCAGATGCCACCCTGAGCTGCCCCTTTGGAGCAAGCCTATGAGTCTGGCAACTCAGGACGTGTCCCGTGCAGGCATTTCAAAAGCTGCTGCAGCTTGCCGCAGGCCGAGGAATCCGAGCAGATGCACCCTTGCAGACAACGCTCCCCACTGCTGTGTCAGACTCGAACTCACCTGCTGGGGCTCTGTCTCCACTGGGGTACAAGGGGCCACCACGGAAGAGGGCTGAGAGCATCGTAAAATCTCTCAGAAGGAGAAGGACACGTTCCCAGAGGGGTGCACTTCTGGTGGCAGGGATACCTGGAAAGGACACAGTGGCGCCTGCTCAGGGAGCTCTGGGCATCTGCCCCAGACACACTGGTCACCCTCATCCTTCTTAGGAGCGGAAAGGCCTCCTTTAAACGCTAGTTCCTCTCTGTAGCTGCTCAGTTTTCAACGGGAAAGCTTCACTTCCATCAAAACCCAAGTGCGTACAGCTGATAGTTTTATTCGTCTTTATTTTTATGATGGTAGCTGGTCATGGAACATTTGCCAGTGCTCTGAGATTGCTGGGTTCAGGCCCTCAGGGTCAAGTCAGGAGATTCTTAGGTGCAGGGCCTGGCTTGAGCCCACCAGATTGGTTCCCAGCACTCAGAGCAGAAACAGGAGCAGTGAGGCGGGGAGTTCTGCTCTGAGTAAGTCCTGCCTGATTCGGCCTCGGGTTCTTTCTGATGTGGTTACTGAAACAGTGGCTGGAAGAGTTCTGTAGAGCGGTGTGGTTTGTTCCCAGACAGCACTAGCTACCCATGAGTGGCATCTCTGCGGACAGACATGACTCATCCCGCTGGGTGACCTTACCAACAGATCAGTGGCACTGAGGAACATTGACGAATGATCCGATGGCAGCCCCGGACATAGTGACATGGACAAAGACATCGGAGGTCACCCAGGATGATCAAGCTGGGAGGACAGAGAATATAACAGATGACAGATTCAGGGACCCAGAAGGTTGTGGCATGTGAAAATGACAGAGTAAAGGAACAAGAAGAATTTTGTGTTATATCCTACCATTCATGTCAAAAAACAACCAATGCTTGACATGCGAGAGGCCCCAGCCACGGCCCTGATGAGGAAGGCCAGGTCCTCATTCTTCAGGCTGCTGCCTGCTTGGCTGGAGTCAGCCAGGAGGGGAGACCAACCTGGGCTGAGGGCTTGTGTTTCTGTCGTTTTGTAATTTTCAGTTAAATAGATGAAACAGAAAGTTTACCATTTTAGCCCTTTCTGAGGGGCACTACACACATTCACACTACATCCCAAAATTTACTTTTAAGCAGCAAATCCCCAGACCCTGCCAAGCTCTTGAACTACTTCCTGTGTCTGAAGACTCAGCCTTCCTTTTTATTTTCATTTTTATTTATTTATTTATTTATTTTGCAATCCTGGGATGGAACCCAGGGCCTTGCATATGTGGCCACTGAGCCACTTCCGGCCCCTCAGCCTATTTTTGTAAATAAAGTTTTATTGGCACGCAGCCACATCCATTTGTTTGCAAGTTGCCTGGGCCGCTCCTCACTGCAAGAGAAGAGCTGAGCACCTGGGGAGACAGCCTGGCTCGCAGAGCCATCATCGTTTACCCTCTGACCCTTCACGGAGCAGGTTGACGTCCCTTATTTCATGAGGTCACAGCATCTGCAGGGCTGTTGTGCAGACAGGAGCTCAGCCCTGTTCCATGCCACACCTGGAAGGAATACGAACTTTGTCCCTGCCACGAGGCAGAAGTGACAGCCACCCTCACACCGCACAGTTCACAGGACGCAGGTTTTCGGTAGATTGTCACCAGGAGCCAGAGAGGGAAGCGAGAGCGATAGTGAGGCTGACACCACCCGGCAAGCGGGGAGCCACACGGGTGGTGCCAGTGCTCTTTCTGTGACCCCACACTGCCCCTCAGGCGCACAGCACACGGTGAGAAGTGCGTGTTCCTGACGGGTTGGGCGGAGAACCTATGGAGAGCAGCACCTGAGAACTTCAGCTTTGCTACCCGACTCCCCACAGGTCGCTCCCAGGCTGTGTCAGTAGCCCCAGTGTGCGCAGGCGCCAGAAGTAACACGTGGGCTCTCCTCAGCCTCAAAACCCTGGCAGGTCTCAGCCCTGGGTTTCATGTCAGGGTTATGTCTTTTCTTTTTCTTTTCTTTTTTTTTTTTAAGAGAAAGAATCAATTTTATTTTTTCATCTGTTCTTGTTTTTCCTCCACGTAGTTGTGTATGTGGTGCTGGGGATCAGACCCAGGTCCTTGTGCATGCCGGGCAAATGCTCTGCCACTGAGCCACCTACCGCCCCAGCCCTTTAATGTCTTTCCTTTTGCTGGGATGGGTGCAGTTTGGACGGGTGCCCTACTGCCGTCCACTTGAAACATCCCCTTCTCTATCTAAGCTTCCCAGGTTGCAGGACCTGATTCCACGGAGCCATTAGGTAGAGGACCTCAGAGAATAGGGACACACAGGAGGGCTGGGCCGGGGCTCCTGCAGGAAGTGAGAAGGTGGCCACGAGGTGGTGCAGAGGACAGCGGGCAGCAGAGATAGGGCGAGGGCTGGTGTCACAGGTCGGGCGAGGGTGAGGGCCCATCTGGCAGGGACTTTGGCTTTGATCATCTGGTAGACAGAAGACACTGGAAGGTTAGAACAGAAATTTGACCCGACTTGAGTCTGAAACCCAGTCTGGCGATTGCGCCAGGAACGGCCAGCAGATGGAGCGTCTCAAATGGTGATGTGCGCACAGGTGTTCTGCGGATCCATTTAAATCGAAGACCCTGACGTGGCAGGCCTGGGATGCTGCTCCGAGGATGCGCTTGAGCTAGCAGAGAGAGCAAATCACTCGAGAACTCCACCGATGGCCATAGCACCCGACCCCAGCATCTGGCCCATGGGCTTTGGGGTGCACAGTATATGAGATGTATTGGGCTCAATGCCAACATTTCATAACCAGTAGATTTGACCCCACCCCCAAAATATCCTGGCTTTTTGGAATACCTTGAAAAATCACGGGACCTGGTGGTGCCAGGCCCACCTTCCCAAGGGCGGCACTGCACGTGGATCCTCCCAGCTAGTGGTTCCTTCAAGTGCCATCACACCCAGTGGTCCCACCAGCCTTTTGTCCCCACTCCCCTCACCTGCCTGGCTGCTGGGTCTCTGAGCTCAGTACTGAGGGAAGCCCGGTGACTCTGCCCCTCCCTGGCTGGCTCCCTGAGAGCTGAGCCTGGGGAAGCATGACACCCAGAAGGACAGCAGAGTTCGGGAACACTTTTCTACTGCACCTGGGCTCCCAGCCCCTTGACTCTGGCCACACTGCAGATGGGTCTTTGATCACACAGCGCAGGCTCATCCTGCTGGCAGCCCAAGGAGCAAGATCTGGTCAGCAATGAGGTTGGACTGGTGCCCATTTGTCAGTTCTGCCCCACGGAGGGCTGGGAGCACATGGCGTTGGTGGCTCTCAGCCCCACCACGTTCTGTTCCTCAACCTGCAGAATACAACAGCTTGACCCTCTGGCCGATCCCCTGGAGAGCTGAACACACAGCCGGAGCTGTTAGCAAAAACATCAACCCTACCAAGCTCTCTGGAGCTCCTGTCTGAGGCTACGCCAGTGTCCTGGGGCCACCACAACCTGGGTGGCTTAGAACAACAGAAATTTATGCTCCCATAGTTCTGGGGCCAGAAATCTGAAAATCGAGATGTCAGCAGAGCCCTGGTCCTTCCAGAGGTGCTAAGGGGGG
>PVKS010000682.1:0-176915 GCA_004027875.1 Aplodontia rufa | reverse complement strand
GAAGAAGAAGAAGCAACAACAACCTTGGGGATTCAGAGACCACTGAAATCAGATGAGAGGGTGAGGATGGCGCTGTACCCTTGTCCCTCCTGGATGTCATAGGTGGAAGTTGCCCAGTGCCAGTGTGTGGTGGCAACAGGTTATAGACGTGAAAAGAGCAGGTCTGGAATTTCCAATTCTAGAAATGAAACAGCAAACTAAGAAGGATTCCCTTCATGTGAACACAAACATGCTGGATTTGAATTCGAATTGAACAGTCTTACTAGTATACCTGAAAGAAAGGGGGCCCCCCAATGTAATGAAGACTTTAAAGGCAGAGTGGGCCATTCCTGAGCTCGTAGAGAACTAGCCCACAGCACGACAAGGAGAAGTGAAGGATTTTAACATTCACTGAAGAGAAACTCGTGGATCATGCTGAGAGAAACACATAGGATTCAAAGGATATGGACAACATAATCAACGAGCTAGAGACATAGAACCCTGCAGTCAACTTCTGAAGAAAAATTATTTTCTAGAACACTTAGCAGACTTAAAAAGTTCTACCAATAGACGGAAGCAGATAAAGCATTTTTACAAAAGTCAAGAGCCATTCATGACTTTTAAAATTCCAAAGTATGAATAAAAGAAAAATACCAAAAAATACCAAAGCATGAATAAAAGAAAAATATTTTTGGAGAGGGCCGTGCTGGAGATCAAACCCTGGGCCTTGTGCATGCAGTACAAGGGCTCGACCACTGAGTCACATCATGGGCCCCCAAAGAAAAGTTCTCTCAGCTGCAATGGATTGCTATACTAGACCTACGGCCAAATAATAGGTAATGATAAAATTTTGGAAGTATCATTTTAGTCAGCAAAAAAATCAAGATTATTCATTACTAGTGAAATAAACCAGACATAGAGAAATACCACGTTTTCCCTTGTATGTGGAATCTAGGGGAGAAAAAGATATGAAAGTGCAGATTATTAGAGAAGAAGAAAGGGATTGGGGAGGGTAAGAGGGTAATGGAGGTGGGTTTTGATCAAAATGTTATTTGCAAGTATAAATATGTCACAGTGAAACCCATTGTTCTGTATAACTAAAATGTACAAAAATAAAGAGACAAAACTCAGTTTAGCCAGGCACAGTAGCACACACCTGTAATCCCAGGAATTTGTGAGGCTAAGGCAGGAGAATTGCAAGTTTGAGACCAGCCTCAACAATTTAGACACTATCTCAAAATAAAAATAAAAAGGGCTGGGGATATAGCTCAGTGCTAGAGCACATGTCTAGTATGCACAAAGCCCTGGGTTCAATCCAAAAACAATAACAACTCAGCTTAACTCAGGCAATATTTATTGCTCTGGTTTTTACATTTTCCCAAGGTTTTAGAAACTATATTTGCTTTCTGTGTGACTAGGTTGGAAATAAAAGATTGATTCACAATATATGTCACCATACTTGAGAAAAGAATATTCTTTATTAGTGCCTGTATTCAATATTGTATTGGAGGTTGTAGCCAATGCAATAAGACAAAATAAAGGAATAAGTAAAAGTGTGATTAAAATGAGAGAAACAAAGCTGTAATTATTTCCAGATGATATGTCTGTATAATCAAGAAAGAATGTATAACAAGAGAGTTTAGTTAAGTTGCTGGATCCAAGATCAAAATTTATTAATCAATAGTATTCCTATTCACAAGCAGTAACCAATTTGAATATGCAATTTAAAAGAAAAATGCATTTATGATAGTAATAAAAGCTAACTATGAACAATTTAAATAAAACTACATAAGATCTTTATGAAGAAAAATGCAACATTTTATTAGAGATTTTATTTTATTATTTTTTTTAAGAGAGAGGGACAAAGAGAAAGAGAATCAATTTTATTTAGTTTTTTATGTGGCTTTCGTTGCTCTGAGACTTTGTTGGGTACATGGTGCGAGGGTTTGAACTTGCATACTTGGGCATGCCAGGCAAGCGCCGTAACCGATGAGCCACCTCTCCAGCCCTGGAGAAGGTTAAAAAAAAGAAAAAGAAAAAGAAAAAGACTTCTGCAAATCAAGCTATACCATAGCATAATAATCAATGAGAAAATGAAATTTCATTAAAACTGCTGTCATTCCCAGCAATTATAAATGCAATATTAAACAATATGCAAATAGCGTATCTTCATAACTTGACACTAAAATGTACATGAAGTAAGCAACCAAGACTAGCAAATGCAATTTTGGAAGAGGAATAAGGAAATAGGACTTGGCCTGCCGGATAGCAGGACTTACTAGAAATCCATGGTAAGTAGGAATGTGTGCTCTTGGTGCACACGTGGACAAATGGGCCAACGGAACAACACAGTCTACAAAGAGGAGAGCGTGACTGTCGCAGCCATCGATGGTGGTGTACATCGGCGGAGGAGAGCATGATTCAGCAACAGTTCCTGGAAGACAGGCCATCTTTATGGTGGAAAAATGGATTGCTGCTTCACATAATGCACCAAAAAAAAAAAAAAAAAATGAATTCCAGAGGGAGGAAACTTCCTAAGCTTTTAGGATAAAATATTGGAGAGCAGCCTCAGAACTCTGAGGAGTAAAAGGATTATTGAACAAGACACAGAAAGCAAAAACTGTAGTGGGAAAAAAGAGATCAATTTGACTATGTTACAATCTAAAGCACCTATACAACAAGCAATGCCATAAATGAATGAAACGTAAAAGAGAGAGAATCAATCCTATCACGGACAGAAGAGTGACAGCTGGACTGTACGATGAGCTCTTCCAAATCAACCCAAGAGCTTCATGGGTAGGGGATAGAGATGGGCAGTTCACAGGAGAGGAGATGGGAACAGCCACGGAACACGTCATGATCTCACTAGCGATCAGGGACATGCACATCCCAAAAACGCAGACAGGGGCTGGAGCTGTGGGTCAGCGGTTACAGAGCTCAGCTGGTGAGCTTGAGGACGTGAGTTCAAACCTCAGCACCAAGTACACAGCGAAGTGCCTGAGGAGTGATAGTCCCATGAAAAACTAAATAAAGATTGCTTCTCTCTTTCTCTCTCTCTCTGTCTCCTCTTTCTTATTAAAAAAAGAAAAGGAAAAAAAAAACCACACAGACGGAGCAAAACATTCTGGTTGGATTGGTAACTTTTTTTGAGTTTGACAGCAGGAAGCTTCCGGGAGCATGCGAATGACTAGTATTGTCTGATTCTTTGTGGGAGCACAAACTGGTTCAACCACTTTATAGGACAACTTAGCAATAGTGAAGTGGAAGCGACAAAACCCTACGACCTGGTAACTCTTCTTCCAGGACCGTACCCTAGAGAAGCTCTTCACCAAGTACAGAAAAAGATGGGTACGGAACTTTCATGGCCTCCTTGTTAGAGCAAAAAGGATTGAAAACAACCTGTCCATTAATGGGGAATGGGTTTTTAAAAATCTATGCATTTTCTAATATAATGAAATTGTTCACAGGCATTAAAATGCATAAGCTAGATATTTATGAATCTACTTGGATACGTCTCAGAAACATAATGTTGTGTGAAAAGAGCAAGTTGCAGAAAGAAATACATGATAGGATTCTATTTAAGTGAAATATAAATCTGCACAAGACAATTCTATATTTGAGCATGTATATATATTGAAATATAAAAACATGAAGCGAATGAACACCCCACACCCCCAGAATAATAATGGCTATCTTTGGGGAGGAAGAGAAGGGAAAAGAGGGTTGGCAGAGTTCAGCTCAACCTATCATATTGTGTTACTTTTTTTAACCTGAAAAAAAATGTTCAGTGGGCTGGAGCGGTAGCTCAGAGGTTACAACGCTTGCCTGGCATGCACAAGTACACAGGTTCAAACCCCAGCGCCCACGTACACAACTAAGTGTCAGAGCAACGAAAGCCATGTGAAAAACTCAATAAAAATTGAACTTTCTCTATTTTCTCTGTATCTCTCTCTCTCACGGTCCTTCTCTCTTTAAAAAAAGAAGTGTTCAAAATTTGCATTTTAGACATTTATATGGTAGCTTTGGTCATGTTGTGTTAGTTTCTGTTCTTTTCAACATGTTCAAATATTTCATAATTTAAAATTAAGAGAAGACAGCCAGGAATATCAGGGCTCAATTAATATGTACCCCTGCTGTGGTTTCTGGTGGCTAAAATGAGACTGGGGTGGAGGGGTGACATGCTCAGAGGCAGAGAACAAGACCCCAGCTCACGGTGTCCACTGGGCCACACATCTAATGGTCTCTCTCCAGTGCCAATCTTCACATCTTTTAAGTGATGCGTGAAAGCTAGATGAGTCTTCCCTAGGTCCTCCAAAGCCAAAGTCGTGATTTTGATGGTTCGGGGAGTGTGCAGGGAGTGTCCCATGCATGTATGGATTGAATTAGCCTTCATTGTGAAAAATGCCAGATACAAAGGTAGAGGGTACAGTGTCAGTGGATCTCAACATGCCCATCACCCAGCTCTGACGCTTATCAACGCAGGGGCTTGCTCTCCCCCCACCCATTTCCACCCAGCCCTACCACTGGACTGTAACCCAGCAAATTCCAGACATGTCCCCAGTGGATTAGTAAACGTTTTACCCAATCCAAAAGGTAAGACCTGTTTTCAGAATAACCCAAACATCACTAAGCTACCGAACAAATTAATAATAATTCATAATATAAAATATATAAACAACATTCAAAGTTCCCCTATTGTCTCTTTTTTTTTTTTTTAAGTGGGAGAGAGAGAGTCAGAGAGAAACAATTTTTATTTAGTTTTTCACATGGCTTTCATTGCTCTGGAACTTCATTCTGTATGTGGTGCTGGGGTTTGAACTCATGTACTCATGCATGCCAGGCAAGCTCTGTAACCGCCTAGCCATCGCTCCAGCCCCACCACCCATTGTCTCTTAAGTTTTTAAAAAGTTTATTTGGGTAAGAATCCAAATAAGGTCCATACAGAGCAAGTATAATTGATGTGTCGCTTTGGTTCCTCCTCCTCCCCACGCCTCCTCTCTCTCTCTCTCTCTCTCTCTCTCTCTCTCTCACACACACACACACACACATAAACATACACACAAATTATTTGTCCTCAGAGCTTCACACTGCCTGAATCTTGCTGATTGCTAAATTGTAGTTAGGTCTTGAAGCTTGATTAGAGACCCAGGCTTGATTTTGGAGGTGGCAAGAATACCTCATAGATTCATTAGTTAACACGCTGTGTCCCCGGAGAAGAGTGTGCCCCTGCATATTCTCAAGCCATTAGAATCACAGAGCAGCCAAGCTGCGGAAGACTAGGGAGGATTCATCCAGCCTTGGAAAGGGTCCCAAGGAGTTCCCAGGGAGAGCTGGAATCTCAGGACCAGCAGGGGCCTTGATCTAAGTGACAGGAAAGAAACTCAGCATGGGTCTGTAGAGGCACAGAGTTATTTAGGAAAGCAAGGAGTACACATTCAAGGGACGATGTGGGCCTTCTTGAGAGTGAGAGATGTAGTGGGGGTTCCCAAAGTTTAAAAGAACCTTGGTGAGAGGTGGTTATGGGAAGGTACATGGGGATGACATCAGTCTGGTCAGTTTTGGTGGTCTGGCTCTTTTCAGGATCCTTGGACTGATCGATAGGTAATGCTGGAAAGTCTCCTAAATGATAGATTTTTAAAAATGTTTTATCTCTATTTATTGGTGGGCTAATTAACAATACATGTGGTAGATTTACTGATTTCAGATTTAAAGATCACTGCCAAATTTTGGACTGACAGGGCTGGGAGAGACAGTGGCTTGAGTGACCAGCCTGGAAAAGAACGCAGAAGCTCAGATTCAAATTATATTTCTGCCAGGTGCAGTGGTGCAAGCCTGTTATTCCAGGGACTGGGGAGGCTGAGTCAGGAGGATTCCAAGCTCAAGGCCAGCCTCAGCAATTTAGTGAAATCCTGTCTCAAACATAAAATTAAAAGGGCTGGGGCTGTAATTCAGAAGTAGAGTATCTCTGAGTTTTGGTCCTTTTTTATATCTTTCTAATTTTTATTTCTTCTGTTCTACCTCAAAAGTATCTAAATGTTTCTCCTTTTGTGTGTTAGCAGTCACTGATGATCACTGTGTGAATTCATTAATTCTTTACACATTATAAAAGGGCAATATTCTAATTGTGTCATTATTTCTTCATCTATTTGCCATAAAGAAGAACTCCCCCCACCCGCACCACCACCATTTGGTTATCTTGAAACAGTTTATATAGAAAATGCAGGATAAATGTTTGATTTATTTGATGTATTTGACAGTTTTAAAAATAATAAATCCTGGGGCTGGAGTGGTGACTCAGTGGTACCGCAGTTGCCTGGCATGTGCAAGGACCCGGTTTCAAACTCCAGCATGACATACACAACTAAGTATCAGAACAACAAAAAGCAGATGAAAAACTAAATAAAGTTGATTTACTCTCTCTCTCTCCTCTTTTTTTTTAATGATAATAATTAATCCTTCATATCCTCAAAAGTTGACCAATGAATTTTTCTTTTTTAAAAGCTTATGAATGTCCCAGTAGCTTGGAAGAAGGCCTCACTAAGTTGCTGAGGCTGGCTTTGAACTTGTGATCCTCCTGCCTGAGCCTCCCAAGTCTTTGGGATTATAGGCGTGCACCACCATGCCCTGCTCTGAATATGTGGATTTAAGCATATTTTATGTGCTTCAGGCAAGTGAAATTGCCCTTACTGCTTTTCAATTCATCCTCTTTGGGGAGCCTCCCGAGTCTTTTTGAGATTTCCCTGGTAGCCTTTGAAAGTTTATTGCTTTCTGATAAAAGACAATGCTTCTGGCTCATCATGTGCATCTCTGTCCTGGATCATATGGAGTCAATTATTTCTCCAACAAATTCTGAATCCTTTTAGTGGGAAGTGGAATTAGAGACCATAATCTGGATGCTGGGGGTGCTCATGCTAATGGGATGTCCATTGTTAGGGGGTCTTTCCAGTAGCAGAGGTGTGTTGATGTGTTTGTTAATATCATGAGGACTACTGATGCTTCAAATACAGGGTTACAGTTTTTTAATTCAGCCTCATTGATCTGTCTGAATCTCCTCTGAGATTAAATTGAGTGGTTTATATCTAACCGAAGGTGAATTTCAAACCTTTCCCTTGTTGATATCTATTTACTGCGAGTGTGAATTTCCTGAAGCAAGGATCAAGTTTGGTTGATTTCTGTATTCTTGGTTCCTAACAATACCTGTCACATGACAGGAGCCTGGTACATAGCTATTGAATGCCGGAAAGATGATGCTTTCAATGAAAAGTTTCCTTTCCTTAAATAGAGAAGTGGAACAAACAGAATCTAAAAACTAGCTCAGAACTTTAAGCCAAGCCTATCTACCCACTCAATCATG
The DNA here is from genome assembly GCA_004027875.1 of Aplodontia rufa. Lineage (NCBI taxonomy): Eukaryota > Metazoa > Chordata > Mammalia > Rodentia > Aplodontiidae > Aplodontia > Aplodontia rufa. The sequence goes on along the minus strand of PVKS010000682.1, from coordinate 169,582 downwards.
CATTAATTCAATAATACAGATAGCGCAGACCCAATGTTGGAGGTTAGGGACATGAGATAAACGGTCCATGCCTTCACAGACTGCATTTATTAGTGGAGAAAATAAACTTCAACAATTATATAATAATAGTAGTAGTAGTTAATGGCCCCAGGAAGGGAATCAGGCAACACATGGAGCAGAAGGGGAAAGACCCAAGAGGGCTTTGGAGAGGAGATGGCATTTGAACTGCGTGTTTATGGGTGAATAGAAACTGTAGGTTGAGAGCAGGAGAGGCCTTTTACACAGGCTCGGCCCTGAGCTGACTGCTCCTCTGCAGTGCTGGGTTAAGTTGCTCCAAGATGAGCCTGAAAGGTTTCTTGGTCCCCTGTGCTGGGGCTGGGTACCCCTTACAGGACTCCAAGTGATGCTGGAGGGTAGACGGGCAGGGGTGGAAGGAAGGGAAGAGAGAGGGAGCCCACAGGCTTGATTCACCTTGCTGAACACTGCACAGAAGCCCTGGCTCTTGCAGAACATTATTCTGCAAGCTGCTGGCAACTGCTGTGCATGCACTATGCGCATCAGGCTTTGTCAACGAAAGCTATTTGCATTCAAGCTTGTTTGGGGACATACTCCCTAGTCCCTCGGGAAGCCCCAAAGACAGATGTTACCCAAGCCTCTGTTACTTGACTCACCATCTTCTTTTTCTCAGGGTGAGGCACCTTCCTCAGGCCCTGCTGGCCCAGGCCCAGGATGCACACATGTTTGTGTTTCTGAGTCCTTCCTGCAAAGTGGGCAAAGCCACCTGGGTTCACAGAGTCCAAGAACCACAGCCGTTTGTAAATTACCAGCTCATGATATTTGCTGTGGTCTGGAACCCCCAGCCTATGACTGACTTAATAATTTTTCTTAAATTACTTTTGAAAGCAAATATAAATATTTAAAAAGGAAACTTTATATCATTACCCTAAATGAAAACACAGGATCATTTATCTTAAATTTTAAAAGCTGCATTCTAGTAAATTCAAGGACAACAATTCTAACTAGCCATGCCCCAAGTCTTTCCCATTCCTTCTGTGTTAAAAAGGAGAGATGGCCCAGTGTTTGAGAGGGGCAAAGGACCCATCAACACCCAGATCAAACTTGCTGCTCCACCCAATTGGAGTGGTTGGGAGAGAATGACTTTCCTGCTCTAGGGAAACTGTCGTTCAGCACCTCAACCTCTCAAAACCCTCCCCATGCCACAGACTGGGAAACCCAGATCTATTCCCACGCTTGGCTCCTTGTTACAGGCGGGGAAACTGAGGCCCAAAGAACACAGTGACTTGGAATGGAAGCTCTTTGGAGGCAGGAATCCTGTCAGTCTGGGGTCCTCTAGCTCCCCAGTGATGGGTATGGAAAATTACCAGAAGCCACTCAGCCAGACAGCAAACCCCCTGTTCACTGTTTGGAACTCTACAGACTCGGGCCCTCATCAGAACCTATTGCCTTGGGCCCTTATCAGGGGATCCCCACCCTACTGAAAAACTCAGTTTAATCCCCACCTTCTGAAAAACCCAGTTTAACCAGAAAACTCACACCTTGGCCCCCTCCGCCCTCATTCCCTCTTTATCTACCCCAGTCTGTAAGTGGCAGGTGGGTCCCAGACTCTGCTAAGTCCCCCTCTGCAGGTTTCTCCTGAATAAGCCTGTGTTACTGTTGAGCCGTCCCTCTCCTCTCTTTATTGCCTTCATTTTTTGTCTCTTTCCTTACACACAGTGCAGAACGAAGGAATGAATAACTACGTAGATGGAGTCAAGATTGACACCAACCAGGTTTCTTGACTGTAGAGTGGTTTCATCTTGCAGATCTCCCCTCCCACCCCACCCTGGCCTGGCCTTCTCACTGCTCCTCAGCTTCCTGTTTCAGTTCTTCTTGGGGCATTCCGGAGACTATGATTCTCAAGCAGGGCGGAGTGATCCTGCCTGGGTCTCATGCTTTCGATGGTGTCTCCAGATGTCCTCAGCTAGTGACATCTCAGTCCCTAAGTGATTTGACCTGTGAAGTATGGGGGAAGCATCAGCCCTCTCCTCCCACTCCTCTGGCCTCAGCAGCACTAGCCCTGGACCCTCTCTGGCAAGTCAGCCCTGCCCCATCCACCTGCCTGGGAGCCAGAGGTGATGAGCACACAGTGGGTCTGATGGGCATGGACTGAGGTGCCCCAAGTGGAGCAGGGGAGAGCCTGAGCTGGGGGAGGTGGTGCCTGTCCGGTGACCTTCTCTCCTCTACTGAGCCAGTCCTTAGGAGCCAGCGGTTTGTCAGCATCTGCCCACTCCCACCCCACTCAGCATCTTTGCAGGCAGCAAACATTCCTAAGACCCCATCAGTCCAGGGCCCAAACTTCAGAAATGACCAGGACTCCCCTGCCCCTGAGCTTCTGCCAGAGTTGAGGGTTGGGAACAGTCTTATCCCCAGATGGCCCCAATATACCATGGCCAGTGCCCCCAGGTCAGTAGCATGGGAGCCCCAAGGAAGGGCGATAGTCAAGCCTTTGGGTTGGGATGGCTGAGGTCTGAGCTGGGCTCTGGAGGATGGGTGGGAGGAGGAAGGCCCTGCGTTTCAGCCTGCACATTGGTGCTGTGTCCAAAGGTCTGGAGGGGAGGAAGGAGATGGAGCTCAAGGGAAAGCCAGGGAGGGCTCAGATATACCCTGGGGGAAGCAAGGAATCATAGATAGTTCAGAGGATCCTGGTGGGATCTGGGCATTAGGATAAAAGCTCTACCCTCGCATCAGACAGCTCCGCAGAGGGAGGGGGAGGGGCAGTGGGTGGAGGCAGCAGTATGGACACTACCATGGTGACGGTGGCCACAGGGCCTTGAACAGCTGGAAGGATGCACTGGGTGAATTGATGGTGGAACAGCCAGAGGAAGAAGGATCTCAGCCCCTCCTTTACCTCCCACCTGCCTCCCTCAGCTGCTGGTCCACAGGGCCTTCGAAGAGACCTTCCCAGCTGGGGACCAGCTGTAACAGCTAGGCCAAAGCGCAGGTGGAAATCCGAAGCTGGAGTCCCAGTGTGCTGGGGTGCTCTGTGTCACTACAAGCCCCATGAGAGTCATCTCTGTCCTCCCCATCTCTTTACCTTGCACTGGCAGATTGCAGCCTTGGACTCCACACCCCTCACTAGTCCCTCCTGGCCACCATGACCAGGGTCCACCCAGGTCTGTGTTGTCTGCTGACCAATAACCATCCCTCCACACCTCCCTTTCCCCAGCAACCCAGCCTGTGCCCAGTGCCCCTGCATTGGAGCACCTGCCTCTTCCCACCACCCTAGACTCATCCTGAGAACTGGGGTCTCAGGTCATCCTGGCCTCTCCATCTTTCTTCCCACCAGGGTGGATGCAACTTCTCAGCCTCTTCCCTGTGCCATCTTCAGGAATATTACAGCAGGTCTGAGCTGTGGCTCTGCCCAGGCTTACTGGGTTGATCCTTTGTGCTTCTGTCCCTCAGTTTCTTTATTTGGAAAATGCAGGGGGAAACCTGATCTCAGGATCCCAGCCTGTTCCAACAAGGGCACAATCCCAGAGCTGCTGGCCTCGCACCCCATTACAGCTGTTGGGTGTCAGGCCACCAGCTCTGCGGGGAGGGTCCAGGCGGCTCCCCCCGCCAGTCCTCAGCCCTGACAAGCGTTGTACTCAAGCCCAGGCCGCAGCCTGGAGCGGCCCATCTCAGCAGCTCTCTGCCACATAGGCCACCATTATCGCTGCAGCGGCCCTCACCCCTCGGGCAGCCCGCACTGAGCAGATGGCAGGGGAGGCGAGCGGCCGCGTCAGCTGCTGTTATCTCTCGCTGATGACACGGAGTGTAAATTTTGTTGGCAACACTCCTTCCTGCCTCTGCATGCCACCAGCTTTAATCACTGTAATTGAGTTATAATGAATGATGGTGTGCTCGCATTGTCTGAGCCAGGCACAGTCTGAGCCAGCCATCGAGCTGGGCGCGCCCAGGCGGGGGTCCTCCTTGCTGAGGAGGGGACATCGCCCCCTCACTGTGCCGCAGGCTCTGGTCCCCAGCTCTGTGGGCCCTGGGTTCCCTGCACCGCAGCAGGGAACAGGCTTGTTTTTCTCTTTATTGTTTTCAGATGACACAATGAATTCAGTAACATCATGGAATATTTGGGAAATTCAGATAAGCCACAAGAAAAGGAATGAGAGTCACTGAAATCCTGCCTCTCATGATAACCTCCCTGCTGTCCCCTTCACATTTTGGTGACTATTCTCTCCGACATTTTTACCACGCAAATGGAATGAGCCTGCTGCTCCCATCCCCACATCCCAGGCATCAAAGTCTGTGCTGAGTGCTTTGCTGCAAGATTTGCCTCTCTCGACCTTCACCAGCAACTCCAGAAGGTAGCTCCTAAGTGTCCCTGTTCTTCAGGGGAGGCAGCTGGGGCTCACAGAGCTCCATGACCCTGCCCAGCTCTAGCAGCTAGCAAGCAGACTGGCTGCCTGGCTTCAAACCCCTGGTGCTGAGTCTGTTGAGCCCCTGCTGAGCATGCAAATTAAATGCAGAGAGGTTAAACACTTTTCTCTGCACCTCTCCAGGCCCCTGGTGCCCAGCAGAAAAGCAAAGATGCTCCAGAATTTTAAAGTCCTTTCTCATGACAGTGCACCCGTTTCATCCAGGGAATGCCCACCGGGGTCAGCCTCACCTCTTCCAGGAGAAGAACCAAGTCCTCTGGGGGCCATTGGACAGTGATCCTCCTTGTGGACCACCGTCCCTTACTGAACTTCACCCTCGGCTATTTGCTACCCTATCTGCAAATGATGACCAGAGCAACGGTCTTCCAGTTCCATTGCTCTTGGGAGTCTCAGAAGAGCACCTGGTGGGGCCCTGACTTCTCCAGACATTCCAGACACTCAGTGCTGACCGAGGGCAAGGGAGTCTCTCATGCAATTGGCTGGAGTCATCTCTCCCAGGGACTGTGGGGCTGGGAACTGGGTGCTGATGGCTCCGTTGGGCTGTGGTCCTGCTGACACAGTGCTAGGCTACCAAGAGGTGAGGAACAGGACCCTGGGAGCCAGCAGGCAGGAGCTCATCCCAGCTCCAGCCAGACTAGGCATCACCTTCCCATGTTCCCTTTGAACCAAGGTTCTCTGATCTAAAATGATGAATTTGGAGGTTACCTTATTGATTCTTCCGCTCTTCCAGGTAGCAACATTCATTTTTAATTAATCAAGTGACAAACATATTATTTTTAGAAAAATGTATCATTTGTACTTCATATGTATACAAATAAATAATATTTTAATGCATAAAAATAATTGTGATGATAGAACACACTTATTGAGCACTTGATAGCATGTGCCAGGCTCTGTGTTTCTGTGCTACATCTCTCTTTTGTGACAGAGCACAGCACATTTCTATATCAACAAATGAAAAGCCGTTCAGTCCCTTGAAGCCTGCCTTTATTTATATTTACTTATTTACTTATTTTGCGGTACTGGGGCTGGAACTCAGAGCCTCACACATACTAGGCAAGTGCTCTACCACTGAGCTACACCTCCAGCCCGGAAGTGTGCATTTTTTAAAGCCAGGCTCTGCAAGAATGGTTGACCCAGTCCTGTCCTCTGCCTCTGATGGACCTTCACCGCTCTGGCCAGATGAGGAGGCTGGTGAAGCCCCGTTTGAGGCCCACCTGCACAGAGCTGCGCCGGATGGAGTGTCTCAGCAAGGCATTTGGAGTGCTCTTGGAGAGCTGCTTCTCAGAGAAAACAATGATGACTTTCATGAAGAGTTCTTAAAACAACATTCCCCAGTTTCAGGTGTTCCAGCGCCTTTAACCTGTGCTTTTGATGATTGTTCCCATTTCTAGGATCAAAAGTTCCCTTTCCTGCTGGCTTGGAGCCAGGAGGATGCCAGGTGCCAGCTCTCATGTTCCTGGATACTGTGTGAGCACCCAGGATGCCGGCAAGGGGAGCATATTTGGTCCTTTTACTGTCCCATTAAATCCTCCCCAATCCCCAATACTAGCTGCATTTTGAAGACGAGGAATCTGAATATGGAGAGGTAAAGTACCTTGCCCAGGGTCCCACAGCTAGGTGATGGTTCGGCCTAATGCATCCTGTGCCCCACCGCAGGCACTGGGGACAAGCAAGATGCACACAGCCCTGTCCTCCTGACACAGCCCCAGGCCCAATTCCTTCACAAATCTCAGAGCTCCCCCTGACAGCTTGCATCTCTGCATGCATCACTGCTGCAAATACACATTCACATGGGTGTGTGTGCACACCCATGACAGCACTGTTGGTGCTGCTTGGTGACCTGCCTTTCTGTTGTGCACTGCCCGAGGCTGGCCTTGTCTGTCTGGATGCCACTGGCAAGGCCTGTGAGCTGCAGGGGACGGCCTGCTCCCTGTCCTTAGGAAGACCCATGTGGATCCCCAGGCCTCTTGGAGACTAAGACACTCCTCTTACAGATGCATGTGTCAGACAGCCCAAGACAGGGGACTCATGCAAACTCACAATGCTCACCCAGAGAAGGCCTGATGCTGCCTCCAAGCCACAGCTTGCACTGATCGCTGTGGTCAAAGCACTTCACCAGCTCCCTCCTTCTGACCCCAGTGTGGAGCCTACCCTCTGGAGGCTCCGCTGCCCTCTCTGGGTTGGGTATCAGTCTGCTCCATGCAGTCCTAGCCTGTTCCCCTTCAATCCCCAACCCCAAGGAGCAGCCCACTGGCCTGGCCTCTGTGGCTCCTGCCACAGAGTGTCAGAAGGGAACATTCCAGCATAGACAACACAGGAGAGAAGAGGTGGTTATTCCTGTGAGCCTGGCATGGGGGCCGCAGTTCTCAGTGAGGCAGCGCCACCCTTCCTGCTGCTTTCCCTAACTAGGTCTTGGGTCCACAGCCCTGGTGACAGTGGGGCCTTGCCTGCCTAGAGGGACTCATTCTTTTGTTCTCTTCTCCTGGGATTATCTAAGACCCCCTAGGGGAGAGCAGGAGAAGGGGTTGGTCTGATTGCTTGCTGCCTTCCCTCTCTCCCCTTTTGGCACCAGGAATCTTCCCAGGGCTGTGGGCTTTGAGCTGGATCTGAAGAATCCTAACTACTTGTGCACTCAAATGATTGTTGGCTTGGAGCCTTTGTGCTCCCTCATTTTACCCCTGAAAGGACACGGAGATGCTGGAGTTGGGCTGCTGGCCACTGCTGCTTCTTGGTGGGTCTGCATAGCAGTGCAGTGGGCAGAGCTCTGAGCTCTGGCTGGGGTCAGGGCTGGGCCCGAGCCCTGGATCTGCCCCTGATGTGATGGCAACATTGGGGACATCGACCTATCTGGCCCTCACTCAGCCTCTCACCTGTGAAAAGAGTCTAAGTAGACAGTCAAGGGTCACCCATGTGAGGGATGAGGAACGGGACCTCAGCCACCCATAGGAGCTGGTGAGGTTTGTCTTCCAGGCTGCGCTCAGCTCCCATTTGTACCCCACTTTGATCTTCAGCCCTGCGCCTCCCTCTGTCCAGGTGGTGTCAGGCCATGCAGCTGCCTGAGCAAGACAGGGCACCCAGTTAGAAATGTGTCCTTTCCAAAGGAGATGCCTAGAGAGGGCAGCACTTTACTCCAGGGCCTAGTGCGGTGGTGCCCCAACTCCTGCACGGAGGAGGTATTTTTGGTTGAAGCTCCAGACTGTTATTTAAGAGTGCCTCAGATGACAACTGGTGAGCGACCTCTCATCTGCTGCTGTCCCAGAAGCGTGGTGTTCACTTCCCACAGCCTGAGCACAGACTCACCCCTGCTTCTCACAGAATCGCTACTGGCGGTTCTCAGAGGGGCCTCTAGGGTCCTGCCAGGCAGTAAGGGTTAATCCTCACAGCTCCCCTGCAGGGGTCTGTCATGTCCCCCATTTCACGGGCAGTGAGGCAGGGATGTGGAGAGCAAGGCTGACCAAGGTCAGGAGTGGGATCTGAATGTGCCCCAGTGTGCAGCTTGCCCACCTTGTGCTGCTCCGGAAGATGCTGGGCTGACCTACTGGGCCGCCCTTGGCCAGCAAGTGCTCAGCTGAGCCGGCAGTGCATCTCTGGGTCAGGCCGACCTGGGCCCAGCTGTGAGGGATGAGGCCCGGGAGGTGGCTGCAACAGCTGCTGCCCTCTAACTGGACCCCTCATCCGCAGCCTTGCTCAGGATGAGTAGCTGGGGCACCACAGTCCTGCCGGAATGGCCATTTAGGAGAAATTGGTGGTGAGGGAAGAGCAGACTGGTGGGCTGGGGAAACGCAGCCTGGAAGGCTCATAGAAGAGCAAGCCCCGGGAGGCAGATGCAAGCGCAGCCAGGAACAGAGCTCCAGCTTGGCCCAGGCACAACCTGGATGAGCATCCAGAGGATCCCAAAATGAGGCTGCGGACGCCTTCCCAGCCAGAGTCACTACCCAGGGCCAAGAGGGGGCTCACATCTGATGGGAAGCTCAGAGGACAGGGAGCTCCAGCGCAGTCCAGCCCAGGGGAGCTGGGCAGCAAGGAGCCAAGCCTGCTGCTAGCCTGTTTGGAGGACGCTGAGCCCAGGAAGAAGGGGGTTCTGCAGTGGTGATCCAGGACCCTGGGGGTCTGCGTGGAACCCCTAACCAGTAGACAGTGTCACCCCTGCCTCCTAGGACTGTCGGGAGGATTAAGTGAATCAAAGCGTGTGAGGCACCAGCCTGACAGCGTGGCACAGAGTAAGCACTCTGTGGGCGACAACGGCAAAGAGGACACATTCCGCGGGTGGCCTCCGACATCCTACACAGGGCCTTGAGGACCTAGGAAGCCCAGAGTCCTTCAGGGACTGCAGACACCAGCCCCCTGCTGTCATCTTCCCTTCCCCATGATTTATTCCTTACCTCTCTGCAGCCACCAGAGACCCATGTGTCAGTCCTCAGAGGAGGACCCTGATCCTGAAACAGGAACAGTGTCTCATTCACCCTGCATCCCCAGTGCCCAGCCAGGGTGGGAAGGGAAGGCCTGCTGAGCCACCAGCTGGGGAGTCCTTGTTCCAGCCTCCTGCAGGGGCGGAGCTCCGGAGCTCCACTGCTCTGCCTCCTCCTGGCCTGGCCACCTCTCACCTGCTGCCCACCTGCAGAGGGCTTCCTCTGTGTTTTGGTTTTGCTTTTGTCTTCTATTGGGAGAGGGCAACACATTTACCCCTCAGAATCTCCTGACCATCCACATTAGTTGTTCCATCAGCCAACACCTCCACATTTCCTCATATTTTCCCCATAGATCCGCATCCTCAGGATCTAAAAATGAGACGGCTTAGCAACATCATCTTAAAAATCCATTTGGAGGTTTAATAAGGAATTAATGAGTACAGGGAGAGGGAGAGGGGAAGAGAGAGAGGGAGGGAGGCTGCCCTAAAGCTGAAGTCAGGGTGTGGGTAGAGGTGAGGGATATTGGGGGATGGAGAACCCTGGTGGGTCATATTCTCCCTTTGTGAATGTGGGCTATGGGCTGGGCCTGGGCTCCTCTTCCTCCAGAGGCACTCTGAGAGCACAGCAGGAGAGGTAGGAAGCAGCCCCTGAGCACACATCTGGAGGAGTGGATGCCAGAGGACCTGAGAGCAGCAAACAGGCCTCAGTTCTCTAGATGAAGCCTTGCTGCTCAGGACAACAGACCCTGGAGGAGGCCTGGCCAGATGCAGGAGGGAGGACAGGTTTCTCACCAGGAAAGCCTTCTCTTTCCTCCACAATCAGTTAACACCCTGTCCCAAGCTGGCAGGGGAGAAAGGATTTTAAAGTAAATACTTCCAGATGTGCAGGATTCTTAAATTGCATTGCTTATTTGACTCTCCTTCCTCTGTAGTGAAGCATCTCTGTTTGACAGAGAAATCTGAGGCTCAGAGAGGGCAAGTGATTTGCTCAAGGCCACACAGTTGGGACTTCCTTCCAGGTCTTGCTCTTGCCTGCCTATGCAGCTGGGTCTTGCCCCATCCTCAAACTTGGCTAGCACACAGCAGTATGGGAAGATCTTTCCAGCAGCTTTGGCAAGGCCCTTCCTTACTGGGCACTGAGAAGAATGGCTAAGGCTCCAGCCAGGGAACTAAACATTCAGGTCCCAGCAATGTCTAGGCTGAAGAGCACCAGCAGCTAGGCGTGGGCCAGACTCACTTCAGGGGGTTGTCAGTCTCCTGCCCAGAGGTCAACAGGGCTGGCAGATGACTTTGAAAGCCTCACAAGACTCGGCCTCCAGCGGTGCATCCAGATGCATCCCCCACCCTCCTCTTTGCTTCTGCAGCTTGGCCACACCTGCTCTGGGATCCGGCCCTTGTGTTCTGTGGTCCCTTGACTGGGAATTGCCCTCCGAGGCTCCTGCTCACAGCCTTCCTGTCCCTGTTGACTTGGTGCTTGGGACACCCCAAGTGGGCCCTCCCCTCCCACACTGTGCCATCGCCCTGGGCTTCGTGTTTCTCCTTCTTCACCTTTGTCCTCGCTGGACGTTGTGTCATTGGTACCCGGGGCAGCTGGACTGTTCTGTGCTCTGCTGCATCCCCAGCATCTGGAACAGCGTCTGGCCTGGGGTGGGCACACGATGAAAATGTAGGGAATGAGTGCAAGGCCTCTCCCACCCTGCCCTGCCCTCCGGCTCGCATTCTGCATGCTAGTGTCCCCCACAGCTTCTCACCTGGGCTTCCCAACGACTTGGGCCAAGACTCCACCTAATGATGGTGAGCTGCCATCCACAGGCCTGTGTGGGCTTCCTCTGCCCGCTTGGCTGAAAGAGTTCTCAGCTTGGGGAGGGAGGGAAAAAAGGAAGGGGTAGGCTCTGGCACAGGAGCTCCTGCCTCCTCAGGACCTGGAGGCCAGTTGTGCCGGGAGGGCATTTGAACCCAGCCCCAGGATGACTGTGTGACGTGCCACCTCCCTCCCTGGTGCAACTGGGTCTCAGTGAGGTGAGGCAGCAAGCGCTTGCCTGCTGATCCCTGAACAAGCAGGGGGTGACTCAGGTGTCCCCCACCTGGGCCTGGCTGGGGAGTGTGCGTGTGCCTTTGTGCCTGTCTCCCTGTGTGCCAGGTGCTCATCTGCAACACGTGTGCCCCAGCGCGTCTGTGTTGACTGTGTCAGTCTGTACCTTGAGTGTGAGCTGTGCCTGTGCCCCCTGGATGGTGCCCATGAGTGTCTCTCCCTGTAAGCGGCTTTATTTTGTGTCTGCTTCTAAAGTCAACAAAACCAAGCACACACATGACTGGCTTTCCCTGTCCTGCTGGGGAGCACGTGAACCCAGAACGCATTCCGAGCCGCCTTTGGAAAGCTCCGGCAGGTCTCTCCTCTTTAAAGGTAAATTCCAGGGGGATGAACGCTACAGAGGAATTGTCCCGGAGATAGCTGGCTGGTGGCCAATTCCTCTTGTAAAAAAAGATCCCCGGTGCCTGTGGAGCCAAGATGAAACAATTCTTTGGAATTAACCAAGCTAATTTTGACGAGCAAACATTTTGCTACAATGAAAGTTTTTATTGTAGCACATAAAAGTCAAAACAACACCCAGTCCCCTTGGGGGAGACAGGCGAGCGGGAAGAAGAAAAACAGCGCACACACAAGCTCCAACTAATCATCCTGAAATCAAAAGTGCTCAGCGCTGCCAAATTAAATGTGACTAAAAATACCCGCGGAGAGGAGCTGCAGAAGGGCAACCCCAGAAGCTGGGATTCTTTGGCTTACTTAAAGAATCCTGTACCCTGAGCTCTTTAAGCACAGCCATTGTGTTCCAGGCAAGAGGAAGGCGGGGGGGAAAGAGCATCGCCAGCTTCTGGAACATTCCTCAGAAACTGTTGCCCACATTTCATCCCAACCTAGACCATGAGGCGCCAAGGGTCACACCTGGATGCAATGCAAAGACACTCAGCAATACTATCTCACCCCTGCTCCCCGTCACACCTGGATGCAATGCAAAGACACTCAGCAATACTACCTCACCCCTGCTCCCCATCACACCTGGATGCAATGCACAGACACGCAGCAACGCTACCTCACCGCTGTTCCCCTGCATCAAAGTCGTCAACCCCACCAAGAACACACAGCCCAAGGAGCTTGCAGAGGGGCCTGGGTGCTGGCTCGGCACCCCCATGCTTACCATGAGCCCCTGAGCTGGTCACTTGGCTTCTCTGGATCTTGTACCCTCCTCTGCAGGGAACAGTGCTTGCTCTGTGGATGCCATGTGGCTTGCAGAGCCCTGTCAGGTGTGGGAATTACCTGGGAGCTACGACACAGGTCAGGGTAAAGGGGAGATGTGATTGAGGATGTTGCTCTCAGGCTTCTCAGCAGCCCACAGGTGGTTGGAGCAGGTGTGCTTTTAAGGCTTCCTCTAGCCTGGATGTGCTCAGATCCTATGCCCAGTGAAGTAATGGCTGCCTGGATTTAGATTGAAAGCTTTGCTACTTTCAAGCTGTGTGATCTATGGCCACATTGCTTAACCTCTCTGAGCCTCAGTTTTCACATCTACAGAAGTAGGGGTTAGTATAAGATTGTAGGAGGAGGCTCCTTTGAAAGAATACTTGTGAAGCCCTGAACAACTCCTGAGCAGGGCCTGGCACACTGCTGGGCCCGTGTGGGCTATTACGCTTGAAGCGTTGTTTTATATCATTCTCCAGCAACCTCTTAAGTTAGAGATTGTTATTCAACCCCTTACCCTCATTTCAACGATGAGGCTGTGAGTGGCAAGGAGACTTGTCCACCGTCCTTCAGCCACTGCAAAGCAGAATGGGAACCCTGGTCTTCTGACTCCCTCCTCTTTTCCACAGCACTCTATTCCATCCTGAGGGAATACAGCATGGACAGGCTGTAGACACAGATGTGCAGCGTGGTGGCCTTCCCAGTAGGCCAGGCTGGCCGTGGACTCACAGTCCCTTCTGAGGCCCTCCAGGTGTGCCCCAGCAACAGCCTCCTGCCTCCTGGCTTGGGGCTCCCTCCCTGCTGAGCTCAGGCCCGGTCACACTGGGAAATAGCGGATGTCATCCCCTCGGCCTATCCTCCCAACAGAAACCTTGGCTGTAGGTTGCAGAATCTTCAGAATATCCCCAACTCAGAAGGCTAGGTGGAATAGTTGGGGGAGCCGAGCTCTGGGAGGGGAGAGGCTGGGCACTCCTCAGCTGGGGCCTGTGTGCATGTGAGGCCTGCCTCCTGGGCTGGGTCCTAGCACGGCTACTTGTGCGGGAGGCAGGGCTGGTGTTGCATGTCCATTTGCCAGGTGAGCAAACTGGAGCTTACCTGTGTCCTGGATCACAGAGCTGGACAGCTGGTAAGAGGCAGAGTGCTCTCAGCCTGGAGCACTCATGCATTGTCCTCAGCCCCAAGCATCAGGGGTCGCGTGGAAGCTTTGCTCCCTGGCAGGGACTGTACCAGCTGCTCCTTATGTGGGCATGTCCCATATGCATGAAATACCTGGAGGGGAAGACCTGCAGGAAGCAGGCTTTGCTGCTTGGGGAACAGCTTCCCGGAGCCTGTGGTTCTCAGAGAGGCTGCCTGCCCCCTTGTCACAGCAAATCAAGCTGGGTGCAGTTGAGCCCAGCAACTGACAGGAGTGAAGTGAAGAAAGGATTCGCTTTGGCCCGGCGAGACCAGGAGCCACACACCAGCTCTGATTCCCTTTCCTGCCTCCCCGCTTACATCTCGGGGTGTGGATGTGGTGCCGGGGAGGTACATGTCTTTCACCCTTTCTGGGCTCTGTTTGAAATGAGAGCTCATATGCCCTGGGGAACCTTCTTCACCTCTGCAGTCCCTCCTGCCCTCTATGTCCTGGTCTCTCTCTCTCTCTCTCTCACACACACACACACACACACACACACACACGAAGGCACATTCCTAGGCACAAGGACACAGCCAATGACACATTCAGGCACTCGGAAATGCAGACACAGGGACACGGACAACCTTTCCTGAGTCACACCTCCTCTGCACATTGTCACAGGTGCAGACATTGTAGAGCTGACCTTGGTGTCCCAGCCCAGTGGTTCCCAAACCTGGCTGCACATCAGAGTCCTTTGGAGCTTTTACAAGTCCCACATGTCCAGCCACACCCAGACCCATGGCATTGTCAGCTCCGCAGGCTGGCTCTAAACCTCCTGAGGTGACTCTAGTGTGCGGTTGCCTCCACTTGAGAACCAGTGGCCCACGTCATTTCCTTACCCATCGAGGAAACCTATGGTGAACTACAGGAGCACTCAGCGTGGGATATAGAACTGTGTTTCCAGGCCCAGCTCATCTCCCTCCCGCTTGGCTAGGAGGCCCTTGACCCCGAAGGCCCTGTAAGGAGCAGAGTTGGGTCACCATGAGCCAAACCTCTCCTGCTGCTTGGGGGAGAGAGCTGAGAAAAACTCATTCTCTCCACTCCGACACTACAGAGAGGTGTTTCTCAGACTCTTTGGAGGAAACTGCCCACATCAGGATTCCACAGAACTTACTAAAACACAGAGTCCGAGGCGCCCATCCAGCCCAGTGAGCCTCTGCTAGGGACCTCCTGTTGTATACATGGTGAGCTTGTCTGGGCGTCAGGAGAACAGGGCTCAAAGTGAGAGGGTCTGGCCTCTGGCCTGGGACCTTTCACCTTACCAGGATTCTCATGAGCTCACACACAGGAGAGGTTTTGCAGGGGTTAGTGCATGGTCTGAGCAGATTGATTAATGGCTGCTGTTGGTGTTTCTGTACAGGTCGTTTAGGTTCCGCTGGTCCTGCGGTAGCCTGATGCCTTCCTAAATGAGGGAACTTGGACAACTGAGTGCCCAGGAGGTGCTGCCAGGATAGCTGAGGGCTCTCCATGCACCGGATAGGGGCAAGGGTCAGTGCTGTGTGTCAGTGAACCTCTCTGTGCCATGGTCGGTTCTTCTGTTAAGTGCAATAATAAACTAGGCCCTGTCATAATGGGGTGTCCCGGCACTCCAGTGAAGGCTGGGCTTCTGGAGGGAAGGGGGAGGTGGAGGAAAGAGGGTGTTTTGAGTACTTGCAATATACTAAGTAATCCTCTGGGTGTTTATTTTTAAAGAAAGAGAGGGACAGTGAAAGAGAAAAGAAAGAATTTGGTTTTTCATGTTGCTTTTGTTGCTCTGATCCTTTGTTGTGTATGTGGTTTTGGGATTCAAACCCATGTCCTTGTGCATTACAGGCAAGCGCCCTAACCTCCTGAACCACCCCTCCAGCCCTGTGGGCATTTTTTCTTTTTTTTTTAAATTGGTTTTTTTTTAAGAGAGAAGGACAGTGAGAGAAACTGAGTTTTTATTGAGTTTTTCACATGGCTTTTGTTGCTCTGACACTTAGTTGTATATGTGGGTGCTGGGGTTTGAACCCTTGTACTTGTGCATGCTGGGCAAGTACCATAACCACTGAACCACCCCTCCAGCCCTATGGGCGCTTTAAACATACAATTGCAATCCACTCTCACACTCAGCACTACCTCCTTGAGAAGAGAGGATGAGAACTCCAGAGGAGATGGTGGAGTCTGTTCAGGCCCATCCTGATGCACCAGGCAGCAGGGGCCAACCTGGGGTTAGAGCTCGGCAAGCCCTGTCTCCTTAGCCTGTGCCCTGCCCAAGGCACTGCGCAGCCTTGCTTGTGTTGTGTTAGGAATTGCTGGTTTTGTAGGCAGCCTCTGGCCCCAAGCCCTCCAAGGATCCAATCACAGTCATGTGATTTCTGGGGGTAACCCAGCCAATGTCTGCAGGCTGCCTGGGGAGGTGAGAGCATCTGAAGTCAATAGGTTTCTAACAACACAGGTTCAAAGAAAGATAAAGATCAAAGGCAGGGAAGGTCAAAGAAGCCAAAGCCAGATGACCCCCAGATTAAAGCGAGGAGCTGCACTCTCTGCAGGCTGAGGTCTCCAGGAGGCCCCCCTGGCCTGGTGCCCAACAACTTCTTCTGCCTAGAAATCAGCATCTGTCAGCTAGTGGTGGGACACAGAGGGCGGGTCAGGGACAGGCAGTCACACAGGGAGGGCAGAGGTAGAGAGAGAGACAGAGAAAGAGGGAGATCAAGAATGAGAGAGAAAGAGGAAGACAGAGACACACACGCAGAGGAGGGAGAGATTGAGGAACAGAGAATGAAAAAGAAAAGAAAACAGAAAGCCAAAGACAGAGACACAGAGGCAAAGGGAGGCACTGAGGCGTGAAAAAGAGAGTGTGGGACACAAGCAGAGGCCCAGGGAGGAGGGGGGACCTGAGGAAGTGCCTGGACAAGGCTGGCCTTGGAGGGCTCATGTGAAACCTTCTCTCTGAGCCCAGCACCCCTGGCCTGGCATGCTCTGTCTGCCCCTTTCCCCTCCTCCTGGAGGCTGACCTGGTTTCCAGAAGAAGGCCAAGGCTGCCAGGTGGAGGCCAGTAACCAACCCTCCAAACAGACTGGAGGAGTTTCCTTGGGGGCCAGGATTACTGCAGGGTCCTTATTCCTCAGGCCCCTTAGAGACTGGAAGTCTCCTGCCCTCAGGCCCCCAGGCCCTGGTCAGTGGCCCAACGCCAAGTTCCTGAGCTCTCCCATGGCCCCGTGTCTTCCTTTCTCCCTTTACCTGTGTGTACCACCCTTGCAAAACTGACCCCAGCTTTTTTTATCCTCTTCCAGGAAGCTCACTAGGACCACTGCCCCAAGGATCTCTCCAGGTTTCTTTTGCCCAGTGACACAGTATTTATGTTCTAAATGCCATGCATGTAAGTTCTGTTTCCCTGCTTTTGTGTGGATAAAAATCCTCCCTCTCTCCTCTCCCTCTGCATGCACTGAGGGGCTTCCACCAAGTTCCAAACTGTGCTACCTTGACGCACAAAGAGCTCATTGCTTTCTCCACATTGGTTCACATGAAGCTCTCACTTTGGAGGGCATGGTGCCCACTGGCAGGGGAAGGAGGCCAGGGCAGCCTGTGCAGCTTCTGGAGCTGGTGCCAGCTTCCGCCTGAGATTGCCCCCACTGTCCCAGCCCCTCTTACTGAACCTCATTTGGGTCAAGTGCTGAGCATTTGCACGGGGGCAAGGAGGATGAGCTTACTGCACCTTGGTGTCCTTGCTGGGACCTGAGCGGCTCATCGGCACCTGGCTCCCCTGCTCTCTCACTTCCCCTCTCAGGGCTCAGCACACCTGCTGCTCTCCCACCCCCTGTTCGCACCCCTGCCAGGCACACCCTCTTCCTTTCCCCAGAGGCCTGCTTGTGGGCTGGTCCTCCTTGGCCAAAGTGAGACACAAGCCATTTAACTTTCAGTGGGTGGGGAAATGCAAGCCTGCCACTTGGGCCCTCAGTAGGCTGCCCCAGAGAGTCCCACATTTACCTCCATGGTTGCCTCTACCTCGCACAGGCTGGGACCTTTTCAGAGCTGTGGCCACACTTATTCCTTATTCCCAAACCTAGCACAGGGCTTGGCAGGCAAGGGACGCTGGGTCGGTTGTTGAGCAGGTGCAGTGGGCCACAAAAAGGCAGGAGCCCTGGAACTGCCCTGCTAGGACCAGGAGGAGGACAATAGTGACAAAAAAGAAAAATATTGCGGAACGAAGCACTTACTGCGTTACAGCTAATTCCCATAACTCAGTTGCTTCTGATGTCGAGGCTCAGGGACTTTTTCAAGGCCACGCAGCCAATGACTGAGGGGATGCTTGGGTTCGATCCAATCTCTGGAGCACTCCGCTAGAGGTGGGCTTGGGTGGTCCCCTGGGTGACCTTGGGTGAGCCGCACCTCCTGACTGAGCCTCAGGCTCCCCATGTGTGAACTGTGGACTTGAACCCCTTGTGTTCTACAGTCCTTTTTCTCTTTGACCTTTCCTAATTCTAAGGGAATAACACTCCTGCTGCCACCCTGGAGGACATCACAAGGATTGAGAATCCAGGCAGGATTTCTTACTTCAAAGATTGTTCATCCAGGAGGGCAAGAAACAGGCCATCAGTGAGGCCTCCTGGAGGAGGGGAAGGCTGGGCTGGGCCTGATGGGAGGTGGCATTTGACTGTGCAGATCGGTTAGGAGAACAGGGGGAATTGAATGGGAATGTAGACGGGTATGTTGGGCAGCCTCTGAGGACATTGGCCAGCAGGAATGCAGAAAGCAATGACTTTCTAGCAATTTCCCTTTCTGAGCCCCCTCTTGCAAGTGAATGTGTTTAATTTATTAAAGGACAGATTTTAAATCATCCTCTCTCTTTCCCTGCCCACCCTCCATCCTCCACTGCATATATTTCCCCTGCCCATAAATTTTTTTTAATGACAGTTTAGAAAATGAGCAAATCTTTGGTGACACTTTTATCACCTCCAGAATACTTTTAATAAGAGGTTTCAGTAGATTGCATTCTGGGAGTGAGGGGAGGGGAGAGGCAAGATAGCAGCTCCAGTGGCCTGGGCTGGACATCTTTCCCTGTCTTGGAGTCCCAGCGCCACACTCTCGCCACTTACTCCCTCCTGTGGGGATAGCTCCACCTAGCACCCCAGTTCCCCAGGTTCCAGTCCCAGCCTGACACTCAGCTGGTAACCTTGGGCACATCCTTCGCTCCCCACCTCCCTCGATCTCTCATCTGTAAAATCTTGCCTATGTGCAAGAGATAATTAGTGCAGACCTATTAATAATTGTTAAAAGGAATTAGTTGCTGACATTTTGTGCCACACCTAGTTACTCAGACTGGCAAATCTGGACCCAGAACATTTCTCAGGCTCAAGGCAAAGCCAGCTCTGGCGGACTAGAACACATGGGGCCACTCAAGCTACCCCTGGGAAGGTGTGCTGTGTGCCTCTTTCTGTGCTGACCCGTGTCAGGTGTCAGGGACGGTCCATGCAGCAGCTGGAACACAGTACCACCTTCAAGAGATCTCAGTGGAGTGGAGAGATGGAGACAAACTGTCCTGAATGAGGCCATAACAGAAAGAGAGGCTGGGAGAGCCGGGAAGAGGCGGGACAGGCAGAGGGGCCTCTGGTATGGTTTCCGCAGAGACCATTGATCGCCAGGAGGGGACAATCATTATGCGGGATTGATTGGGAAGGAAAGGAGCTGGCTGGGACTCTCACAGCTCGAGAGTGAAGGAATGCCTGGCCAGGAAATGAAAGTAAGGCCTGGGAATGAGGGGCATTTAAGAGGAATCCACAGGGGCTGGGGCTGGCTGAATAGAGGGCAGGTGAGCATCGAGGTTGGGGAACAGGACATCACCAAAAAAAAAAAAAAAAAAAAAAAAAATCAATCCCAGGAAGCCAGGAGGTGTGAGTCTATCATTGGGTGCCTCGTGCAAAGACTATGTCTGTTTTAAAAGGTACAAAAGGAACGTGGTGTGTGTGCATGTCTGAGTGTGTGTGTGTTAAAGAAACATATTGTTGAGGGCAATTGATTTGCTTCTAATCAAATCAAAGTTAAAAAAAAAAACCCACAACAAAGGAAGAGGGCTTGTAAGTTAACTGAGAGGGAAAGTAACTTGGGTGCTCTCGGAGCCTGACCTTTGCAGAGCATCTGCCATGTGCCAGGCACCATGCTTGGCACTTTTAGGAGCTGGAAGATTTAAAGAGCTTGGAGCTGCACATGGTCGGTCGTTAAGTGGGAGTTGTCCTGTCTTTTGTCTTCATCTCTGGGAGGAAATCCTTATGACTGGGGATGTAAAGAGAACATTTAGGGCAGAGAAAATAATAATAGTAACTAACAGATATGAAACACTGAGTGCCAGACACTGTTCCAAGTAAATCAAGTGTATGTACTTGTTAAATCCCACAAAAAAAAAAAAAAATCCTAGGAGGCGGGGTGTGTACTGCTGTTACCTATCTCATTTTATTTACTATTCTTTGCGGGGAGTGCTATTGGGGATTGAACTCAGGGCCTGGTGCCTGCTAAGCACTCATTCTACTCTTGAGCTCTACTCCCAGCCCCCAACTCATTTGTAAACGAGGAAGCAGAAGCACAGGAAGGTTGAGGAACTCTCCCAAGGCCACATGGTCAGTGCCCATTCAGGGTTTGAACCTGGTGGCCTGGCTCCCGTGTCCACAGAGGCAATTACTGCCCAGATTGCAGAGTCTTATGTATTTCTGACCCAGACTAGGAATGTTCATGAAGGGCTTCTGGCCTGGAAGCAGAACCAGGACAAGTAAACAGATACCTAGAAAGGGAAGACTGAATTTATAAACAGGCACTGGAGATGATTAAACTGATTAAGAGACAGTTCTTCTCCTAGGAGACTGGAGAGTAGGAATATGGGGGAACCATCTCAGAAGCAGATGTCATTCCTCCACGATATACCCATTTAACGCAAGAGTTCTTCTGGGGGAAACAGCAACAGGGGAAACCCAAGCTGGGCATCCATGATTTGGCATTAGCCCTGGATAACTAAGTCTATATACATTGGTTATTGATGGTTTGATAATGTTTCCCCCTCAATTGTATCTCTATATTCATCTAATAAAAAAAAAAAAAAGAGAGAGACAGTCTGGAGAGGCGGCTCAGCGGTTTCGCGCTTGCCTGGCAGGTGCGAGGACCCGGGTTCAAACCCCAGCACCACGTACACAACTAAGTGTTAGAGCAACTAAGGCCATGTGAAAAACTAAATAAAGTTGTTTCTCCCTTTCTCGATCTCTCTCTCTCACTGTCCCTCTCTCTTTAAAAAAAAAGAAAAAGAAAGAGACAGTTCTTGTTCCAGTTCATTTTCCTTTACATCTTGTTCTCCTTTTGTTTGGAGAGGTCTGGACATTGGAACAAGAAGGACTTTAGAGCGAGAAGCTCCAGCTTGGCTGTGCGGTCTTGGGCGAGCCACTGGCCTCACTGCAGCCTGTCCCCTGGCCTGCAGAAGCCGCCCAGCATCCCTGTCTCAGAAAGCGGGAGCTGGCCTCGTGCAATCAGCTCCTGGCCCAGATTCGGCCTTCCGCATTCCATAATTGGTAGCTATTATTATTATTACGGTTATAACTATAGATCATTAATTTACAGTTTAAAAATGCTTCACCTATTTCATTTTGCACTGTTATTTTATTGCAGAATTAAATTTTTATGGGAAATTCTCCTAATTGACTGGATTCAATGTCATCCCTTCTTCTTCCAAGTATGCACCACAGATAGGCAATAACAGGCACTGCTCTGCAGCAGCAGCCACCCAGGCTGCTTGTCTTTGTCGCCTACCATCCGCTAAATGTCAGCTGTGTGAGGCGGCATCCCCACTACTTTGTGGACCCTATTTTCAGTTCTGAAAATAGCCCTGAAGACAAGACTTTCCCCCCACTTTGTAGGTGAGGAAGCAGAGGCGCAGAAAGGTTAGGTGGCTTGCCTGAGGTCACATAGCTGGAAAACACTGTGCTGGGATCCGCAGCCAGGTTTGTCCCTCAGGAAAGCCTGCACCTCCTAGATTGAGAGCTCAGGGGAATCTCTGAATGGAGGTGACCGGGACAATGTGAGCTTGTCTTTCTGGGCTGAGAAGTTGCAGGAAACCCTGAGGACACCTCAACCAGGGACTGCAGCCTCTACTTGTCATGTTAATTTCTCCTCTGGAGCCCCAGGGGGCTTTGTGGTTTGCAGGTTTTTCCCACACTCCTGGTCTCTGAACTCCAGAAAAGGCAGTGCCCTGTGGATACAGCCCAGCATCCAGGGAAACCCTGACTGGGTTCAAATCTCTTCTCCACTTTTTTTTTTTTTTCCTTTTTAATGAGAGAGGGACATTGAGAAAGAGAGAGAGAGAGAGAGAGAGAGAGAGAGAAAGGGCAGAGGTCAGTTTTATTTACTTTTTCATGTGGCTTTCATAGTAGCTCCTGTACTCCTGTACGCAGGCCAGGCAAGTGCCCTAACCGCTGAGCCTCCGCTCCAGCCCCTCTTCTTTCTGCGTGACCTTAATTAAACAAAGCCACTTTGCCTCACCAAACCTTGGTTTCCTTACCTAAGCAATGAGGGACATGCCTACTACACAGGGATTTTAGGAGGGTAACTGAGATCGCATATTTAAACATATCTTTGATTATACTACATACATTAATGTGACATCTCACTTAATTCTCATGAAAACCACAAATAGGTAATAAACATGGATACATAGTGATTGGTGTTAACTGAGCACATCCAACCCAAGGTGGATAATAAAAACCATTACTTATTTAATTAAGTTCTTTGTTTTGCTTCACACTTTGATCTTCGACTCACCCACCAACTCTGAGGTCAGTGAGGCTCTGCTCAGCACTGCACTCAAAACACTCAGCAAGGCTCCTGACACACAGCAGGGCCTCAATCAGTCTTTGATACTGAATCAATTACCTTTAAAATAAGTACCATTATCATTGCCATTTTGCAGATGAGGAAACAGATTCAGAGAGGTGAGCGAGGTCACAGAGCCAGAAAAATGGTGGGATCAGGGTTCACACTCAGGCTCCTGTCTCATGGTTCTGTGCTATGATCTCTGAAGTGTCCTGCCAGGGAGTGATGTGATGGTTCCCACCAAGATGACCAGAGCCTGGGCTGTCAGGCTCGAAGTGCTGAGCGCTGGCTCTTGCATGAGTTAGGGGAAGCAATTTCAAGGCCCAGCATTACAGACTTCTGGGGAGTGCTTTGGGCAATTGCCCAAGAGAGATAGATGCTTATGTGCCCAGATGGCAGGACTTAATGCAGACTGGGGCAGCATGCACCTTCAGTGTCCCTAATAGGAAAGAGCCCTGCCATGTTGGGGTGGGGGGCATCTCTTTAGGAGGGAGGACAGCCATAGGCCACAGTGAGCTGGTGGGGGACACAGGAGCTGTGGCTGGGTCTCTCTAGCTTCACTCTCCCTGGGGCCTTCAGCAAAGTGGAGACTTGGAAGCCTTTGCAGAGTGGAGACTTGGTAGCAGCTTGCAAAGGCTGGTCCTGGGCACTGGGGCTTCCCTCGTAGGTGACTGGAGGAGCCGTTTCTCCAGGGCTCAGGGGAAGCTGGCAGGAAGTCTCCTGGGAACAGCAGCTGGTCAGTGCAGCGGTCCTGAGTTGCCCTGTCAAATTCCTGCCTACAGTCATTCCTTTATAGCCACAGGGGACTGCTCCAGGATACCTGCAGATAACAATCTGAGGATATGAAGTCCCTTATATAAGATGGCATAGTATTTGCAAAGCACCACGTTTTCCCATGCATA
Source organism: Aplodontia rufa (assembly GCA_004027875.1). Taxonomy (NCBI): domain Eukaryota; kingdom Metazoa; phylum Chordata; class Mammalia; order Rodentia; family Aplodontiidae; genus Aplodontia; species Aplodontia rufa. The sequence continues at coordinate 146,619 of PVKS010000682.1, read as the reverse complement.
CATAGCTGTTGCTCGGTGTTGTTCAGGAAATAATGAGCAGAAAAAAGTCTTCATATGTTCAGTACAGATGTAATTTTTTTCCTGCAATCCACAGTTGGTTGAATTTACAGACTCAGAATCCTTGGATGCTCAGGTGGTACCTGTTATTCTTCCCAGGCTTTGGGGAGCTGAATTTGCTTCTCGAACATCGTCCGTCTTATGAGAAAAGTTGCTGCATTTGAGATCCACACCTGTCTGACTCCAAGTCTAGAGCTCTGGGGCCTCCGTTCAGCTCATTCTGCATTTTTATGGTTAGGGGAGACTCTGCTGTGTGGGTCAGAAACCTGCCCAGTGAGTTTCCCTGGCAGTGAGTCCCTCCAGACGTGGTTTTTAAATCCTAAGTACAGAGCAGGAAGGAGCTGAGGACCCCCTGGAGAAGAGGTACATCACTTGGGGGAAGTACAGGTAGAAAGGGGGCCAGGTGCCCTGAAATATATGCTGTCCTTCCCAGTACCTCCATCTGCACCAGTGTGTGTCTGCTTCTGGTGGGTACTGAGGAGTCTGGAGGGGTACGTGAGCACACGTGTGCATGCGTGTGCATGCGTGTGTGTGTGTGTGTGTGTGTGTGTGTGTGTGAGAAGCATAATGGATCAGGAGTCAGGAAATGTGGCTCTGTTTCCAGGCCTGGTGTAAAGAAGACAGGAGACCTTGGAAGTAAGTTTTCCTCTTTGCCCCAGGTCACCTCAGGAAGGCAAGCTAGGCTCTACCTGAGGTCCTTCCGGCAATCCTTCTGCCTTCTCAGTGTCTAAACTGAATAGATTCAGAGGCTAAAATCTGACCTTCCTAGGACCAATCTTGGCTCCACCTATGAGCCACTGTGTGGTTGTGGGCATGTGAATTAACTTCTCTGGTCTCTTAGCTTCTACAAGATGGGGATCACAATAGCCCCTGCTCTCATGGACTTTCTGCAGGAATTCACTGAATTAATGCATATTCATCAGTAAAGGCTCAGGAAATAGCAATCATCGTTGTTACTATCCAGATCCTTTATCCACAATCCTGAAATCCCAAACACTCTGAATACAGCTTTTCAAAAATTCATTTGGAAGCTATTTTAAGTCTTTATTCTGTGGACTATGAATATGTATTAGCTTCCCTACAGAAATATTAATGAATTTTATTACAGGCCTCTGTCCCAGATCATGCTGGGGTGATACAAAATAGTAGTATATCCACCTTATTCCATTTCTGAAATCCTTAAAAATAATTTCCAATTCTGAAACATATCCAGTCCCAAGAACTTTGAGGTATGGATCAAAGTAGTATTGTCCTTTCTTTCAAATACTGAAAAGCAAATAAACTTTATTTCCATTGTACAGATAGAGAAATGTGGGCTGGGAGGAGTTAAGGAAATTGTCCCGGATACCGTGGCTGGTACATGGCAGGGCCAAGACCCCAGTCCTGGCCTCTGCAGATCTGATGCAGGTCTCCTTTGCAACCCTGCTAGCCTATCAGATAGCTGAGGCCCAGAAGAGCCTGTGTCTGGTTCAGCACTGTCCTTCAGAACACTGAATGCGCTCCCAGGCACTGAGGGCTGGCTAGATTAAGTTTTCAACAATAAACAAATGCATGCACGCAGGAACAGGAGATGTGGATTCTTTCCCTGGATTCACCAGCAGCTCCCAAGACTTGAAGGGAAAAGACGAAATCCAGAACCTGGACCAGCCTCCCTCTCTGATATCTGTGTCCACTGGGACCCTGAGTGAGTTGTCTGAACTGTGGTTTCTTCAGTCCATGAATGATGAAAATAGCAATGTCACCTTGCCTGGTCCCTGGTGCAATGGGCCTGCAGGTGATCAGGGTGATTTGGAAAGGCAACACAGGGCATGACGGTTGCTCAAGAACACCTGGAGCTGACCTGGACAGCTGCTGTTCCGGAGACTTCCTGCCAGCTTCCCCTGAGCCCTGGAGAAAGCCTCCAGTCATCTATGAGGAAGCCCCTGTGCCCAGGACCAGCCTTTGCAAGCTGCTACCAAGTCTCCACTCTGCAAAGGCTTCCAAGTCTCCACTTTGCTGAAGGCCCCAGGGAGAGCAAGGCAGAGAGACCAGGTCACAGTGTCCACCACAAGCTCCCTGCAGCTTCTGTTCTTCTTTCTGTCATGTACCCCCAGTATGACAGGGCTCCTATCTGCAGAGGAAAGAGCCCCATGAGGGGATTCCCTGGGGACACAAATTTTGTACGGTCCCTAATCTGCTTACCATCTGGAGACATGAAGGTGGTGGGGACAAGGTAACCTTTGAAAGATTTTTGGTTGAATGATCCTAAAATTCCTACTACTTACAGATCCTTAAACCTGCTTTCCCTACCTGCTGGGGTCACCCTGTGCAGTCCCCCACTTTCCCATATGCCAGAACGTCTCCCCAGCCCCCACTCCTGCGTCTCAGCTTATCCAGCTGTTGCTGCAAGACCTCCCTGCCTCCCAACCCTCCCAATTGCACTGTTGAAATAAAACATCCATCATGTTTCATTTGCCTAATAAGCCTCAGTCTCCTCTGCTGGCCGATTACCCAGCTAGAATACCGTGAGCTCCCACCACAGGCTCTTGGCCATGGCCGGGAGGGGCCCCTGCAGCGTCCTGAATTGATATAGGCTGGTCTTCCCCTCCTTTTGCACAACCAGTGCCCCACCCCTCCTTTTTTTTTTTTTCCAGTTGAAAAATGACCCAGTGATTCCATTAAGTTCCTGGGCAATAGCAATCATTCTGGAGAAATTGATTGTGACTCTGTTAATGACTACTTGGTTGGATGTTAATGTAGCAGGGGACAGTTTATACTATACTGCTTGCTGCAGCCAGAGCAGGGAAGGATTCCCAGGTAGGGCAGAGGGGACACAGATGCCAAAGGGATAGGGCATGAATGTAAGGCAAGTAGGGCAAGGATTGGGGCAGGAACACAAGAGGGAAGGGCAGGGATGCAGGATGAGGAGTGGATCATGAGGTCGGGGCTTGGAGTGAAGGCCATGAGGCCAGGGGAATGTTGTTAACAGGGCTATTTCCTGTGCTCCTCAGAAAGGATGGCTCCACCTGCCAGCGGTGCCTGGCTGGTTTTCCCTTCTGGAGGGGGAGGCTCGAGCCTTGCTTTCTGTTCTTGGACTTATCTTGTTATATCCTGAGGAGGCTGTGTTCCCTACGTTTGAGCAGGCAGAGATGGAGAACTGACCCTCCTCTCTACAGCTGCATGACCCAGGCCAGACACCCACCCTCTGGGCAGCTATCCACCTGTGTGAAATAAGCCTGGATGCAGCCCCTGTCTCTCCCAGGTGCTTGGAGGCTAGAGGCAGGCCCCTGTGTCCCACCATCCCTCTGCTTTCCTCGCTAACAGAGCCCAGGTGGGGCAACAGGCAGTGCAGGGTGTGTGGGCCTCCCCTCAGCCCAAGCCCGCTAGCAGTGGTAGGTAAGGACAGGGCGCGAGATGCAATTCTGGCCTGAAAGTAGTGAGCCTGCTGGGGATTCTGGGAAAACATGTCTTTCTCCTGACTTCTTGCCTCTGCCCTTTGGACACAGCTGTGTGAGGGTGATACTTAGAGCTACAATGGTCATCTTGAAGGCCTGAAGGGACATCCCAGAGGACTAACACTAACCTCCTGAGAATGGCAGGAGGAACGGCTGACGGTCCTTGATGTCATTGTAGAGCAGCTGAATAGCCAAGACTACTGACTCCCTCCACCTCTGAAGTGGCCTCCTTTGGATCCAGCTTCTTCATGGAGTTTTCTGTTACAATACAGTGGTCCTTACCAGATTCTGGAAGATCCAACCATGCCCACCAGGCATCATGGTAGCAGGAAGGTGCTGGGGCAGGAGAATGGGGAAGGCACAGACACATGGAGGGGTCTCCTGCTTCCTGAGGAAGCAGAGCCCGAGGCTGGGATTTTGTTGCCACTGGTCTGTTGGGGAGGTGATCCCCAGAAGCCAGAGTGGGGAGAGGTGGGAAGGAGGAAACCGAGTGCGGGAGAGGGACGAGGTCCCTGCTGTAAGCCTGGGGGTACAGTTCTGTGGAGACCTTTGGCAGGTGGGCAGGCTACAGGGCATCCCTTGGGATTTTCTTTCTGAGACTCAATGATTGCAAGGTGGCTTTTGTCCACCAGCATCCTCTTCCCATTGGAAGGAGTTTGCCCCGAGGCCTTAATTCCCACCTCTTCCCACCCTCTGGGCTGTTAGGCTCTCTGGCCACAAGCTCCACCCAAGATGGGAGAAAGCACTGCAGAGAGACACCCAGTGGCCTTGACAGGAGGTGGGGAGTGTCTCAGCGTCAAACATCCCCCTCATCTGGGCTGGACTCTGAGGAGGGGCAAGTGCATGTGACAGGGACATGGTGGTGAGGGTGGTTAGCTATGGTACTCAGCACGGCTTGTTCATGAAAGCATGTGAGATATTCTAGGGTTGCTAAGAAACCCCTGGAGGCCTCCTTGATGGCTGGGGTTGTGCCTTCGTAGGTGGGAGAGGAAGCCTGTGAGTTGTGCTTAGATTATCATTCTTCATAGGCCCAGAGGACTTGGGCACAACGGTGACTCCAGAGAGGAGCCTGCAGCCTCCCCGATGTCTCAGAGAGCAACAGCTGCAGAGAGAGACAGAGAGGGACCTGACCACTCAGGAGCTCTCAAGTGCAGTGATTTTTATGGCCAGGATTAGAAACTGTCGTAATATTTTTCTTAATTGATTTTTCTAATTGCAAATCAATACAACTAATTTGCACCCTGGTTGGGTTTATTCTGTTTTGAAGTGACTGGGGACCCTGGAGGACTCACTATGAAAGGGGGACTTCAGGAGAAGAGATATCAAACCATCCACGGTGGGAGGAGAAGGATGGATCCAAGAAGCAGCTGCTTCCTCTCCTGCTCCGCACCAGCTTTCCCCAGTCACCATGCAGGAAAAGAGAGAAATGAAGGGAAAAATGCCCCCCATGAAGCTACTGAGAAGGGCTGGCTCAGATGGTGTCCTGCCCACAGGGGAAATATCCCTCCAGTCCAGATTTCTCTCACAGGGGAAATAGCCCTGTGAGAAATAGTCCAGATATCTCTCAGCAGCAGTGAGGCAGCCTGGTAATTCACTCATCATCAGCACATCACTGATACTTCCTAAGCACCTACTATGTGCCAAGCTCCAGGGCACGGCCAAGAATGACGGGGGACTCACTGGTAGACAAGAAGACCAGGCTTCTGGCCTCAGAGAGGGTTGGATGAGGAAACTTGCCTTAAATGAAGAAATTGATCAGGATTTAGTTGCCAAGAACAGAACCCACCCTGGCAGTGTATGGAGAAAGGGGCTTGTCACCAGGAGCAGAGGGAGGTCTGGGGAGATGGGCATTAGGCTGGGTTTCTAGGCGTGGCTCCTAAGAGCTGGCTTGCTAACAGTGTCCCATTCAGGTCCACCCACTTGCCCCAGTTCTTTGGGCAGGCAGTGTGCTGGGCATGACCTGCCCTCTTGGCTCAGACCACTAGCCTTGTATGTTTCCAGAGGCACTCTGTGACCCTTTCTGGTGTCAATTGTCCCCGCATTGTGGGGGAGTGATCTGGCCTACAAGAAAGCCATATTATTCCTTGCCTTGCCTCAATGTTTCCTTCTTCTCCTCCTCCCCCTCCTTCCCTTTCTCTTTTTCCTTTTCTTTTTGGTACTGAGGATTGACCCCAGGGCCGATTAATCACTGATTAACCACATCCCCAGCACTTTTTATTTTTTATTTTGAGGCAAGGTCTTGCTAAGTTGCTTAGGGCCTCGATAAAAGTTGCTGAGGCTGGCTTTGAACTTACGATCCTCCTGCTTTAGCCTCTGGAGCCACCGGCATTACAGGCATGTGCCACCACACCCAGTTTGTCTTGATGTTTCTTGAAGGTTGCTGCAGGGACTAAACAAACTTAGATTTTTTTTTTCAACCTTAGATTTTTAATTAGAAAAATTTCCCCGCCCCCTGGTATCACAACCCAGTGTCCCTTTCCTCCTTGGTCCCCTGATTCTGGCCCTGAAGTTGTGAGGCTCAGTCTCCTGATCTGAAACTGGCCTGGCAATGTGCTGTACTTCTTATCTTACAGTGGTTGTGAAATGGTGTACCTAAAGCCTCTAGTCACTGGTTAAACCCCGTGTGGAACTTATGAGCCTCAGCGAGGGTGATTTAGGAGGCTGAATTTAGTAATCCTGGGTCATTAAAAAAAAAAAAACATTCTGAAGTCTCTCAGAGGACTTCAAAAGAGGTTCAGACACATAGTCCACACAACACTCATTCCCTCTTCTCTCCTATCTGCTTGCTTCACGCTGTCCAACCAGCTGCTTGTTCCCCAGGACCCCCACACTCTCCTCTACCTCCATTGGGGGGCCTCTTTCTCCTCTCCCCTCCCCCATCACATGGAGGTCCCTCCCCCCCTAAAGCAGCAGGGATGCGGAGCTGAGTGGACAAAGGCTGTCCTCTGGGGGTGTTGGGGGAAGGAGGGGGACACACACACCTCCACAGCTTTTCCTCTGTGGAATCAGTGAAATGGATACAGCAGAGCCAGCAGAGGTGACCACCTGCTGCCCTCCCCTACCAGCCACCTCCCCTCCCTCCAGACCCCCAGCCTGCCCTCTTTCCTCTTCATCTCTCTCTACCAGTCTCTTTCTTCTACTCAAAAACCTGCTTATTCTGTTATCCAACAGCCATTTATTTTTCTTTTAAAGAGAGGACAGTGAAAGAGAGAGAGACAACAAAGAGAACCAATATTTACTGAGTTTTTCATGTGGCTTTGATTGCTCTGAAACTTAGCTGTATACGTGCATGCTGGGGTTTGAACCCGGGTACTCGCGCGTGCCACCACTCCAGCCTCAGCCATTTATTTTTACTGTCATATTTAACTGGCTTTCTTTGTAATTACAAGAGTAAATACACGCTTGTGTGAAAATTTTCAAATAGAGCAGATCAGCATGAGATCACAAAGCAAGAGTTCTTCTGAGTGACATTTACCTTGTTTACGAAAGAGGGGGAACACTCACACCCTAGCAAGGGCTGAGAGAATGAGACTCCCTTTCTCTGCATGGGCTCCCCTGGATCCTGCCTGGGCTGGGTGAGCAGCACCCTGAGTGCTTCTCCTGCTGGAGGAAAGGGAGGACTGTAGAGTGGAGGGGAAACTGAGGCTGGGTGAGGTGTGGATGTGTTTGCATGTATGAAAATGTGTCAGGAGATGCAGAGGCAAGGTCCAAGCTCCCACTGTGGCCAACTAGTGATATGTCCTTGAGTCCCCCCCGGTACTCAGTGGCAATGCTCCTGCAGCCTGCTTCCTCCCCTCTCCCTTTCCAGTACTGGGTGGCTCAAGGCAGCAGAACTACACATGCGGGGGCTCTGCCCACAGGGAGAAGCTGGGAGTGGGCAGGTGATGGACAGGACGAGGAAGCTGAGTTCTGGGAAGCCTGATTGGGACTGGAAGGTGATCTTCCAAGTCACCTGAACGCTATACACAAGGGTGAACTCCGGCTATTCCAGAATCCTTCAGGCTCCTGTCCTGCATAGGATTTATTTTCTCATCCAATCATTTAATTTGTTTATTCAACCAGTGCTTAATGAGCACCTTCTGTGTACCCAGCCCTGTTCTAGGTACTGGAATCAGCAATGGCAGAAAGATCCCAGTCCTCACCAAGTCCCATTCTGGTAAGGGAAACAGACCGTAAGGAACACAGTAAAATGCATCAGGCACCGCAGTGTGAGGAGGGCCCCATGGAGAAGAAAGCAGAGGGCTGTGGGAGTGATCGGGGTACCATTTCTAAGAGAGTGGCCAGGGAAAATGATGTGAATGGAATGTTTGCAACCTGCCAAAATCCCTGGGGAAGCCCTCACCCACAGCCTGATGGGATTTGGAGGCGGGGTCTTTGGGAGGTGTTTAGATGTAGATAAGGTCGTGAGGGAGGCTGGGATGAGATTAACGTCCTTACACAAAAAGCAAGAGACACCACGACACTCTCTTGAGAGCACAGCCATCTGTCAGCCAGGATGCAGGCCCTTGCCAAGAGGTAAACCTGCGGGCAACTTGATCTTGGCCATGGCCTCCAGAGCTGTGAGGATCAGAAGGCTGCGGGTTAAGTCGCCCCATTGATGGTGCGCTGCAATCAGTTTGTTTAGAAGGGTCCCGTTTTAGTCAGCTTTTTCGCTGCTGTGACTAAAAGATCCGACAAGAACAATTTTAAGAAGGAAAAGTTAGTTTGGTGACTCACCGTTTCAGAGGTCTCATTACATAGAAAGCTGGCTCCATTCCTTGGGGCTCAATGTGAGGCAGAACATCAGGGTGGAAGAGTGGCAGAGAAAAGCAGCTCATAGGATGATCAGAAGCAGAAAGAGACTCCACTCTCCAGATACAAAACACATACCAAATGCACACCCCCAGGGTCCCCTCCGCCAGCCATACCCTACCCACCTTCAGCTACCACTCAGCTCATCCCTATGAGAGGATTAATTCACTGATAGGTTTAAGGATCTCACAACCCAATCATAAATCCACCTCAGCAGGGCTCATCCCCCTGAGGGGATAGGACAGGGACAGTGCTGTGCTGGTCCTGGCCAGGGCACGAGAGCACACATTGAGAGGGCTGAAGAAGGCAGGGGCAGTGCTGCTTCTAATTGGCATCTCCTCCTCCCCCTCTGAAGCCCCCATTCCCTCTGCTGGTCAGCACCAAGGACAGCACATTATAGCACCCAAGGACCCCCTGGCGGGAGCTTAGTGGAGAGCACCTCTGTGGCCCTCACTTCACAGCGCTAGTCCTCAGGGCAGGGAGGACACATTAGGCAATGTCTGGAGACATGTGCGGGTGTCACAGTGGAGACAGTGCTACTAACAACTGGTTGGTACAGGCCAGGATGCTACTCGATGTCCGCTTTATGGGCAGGCTCCTGTGACAAAGAACCACCCGAATGTTCTGCCATAACATGTCAGTAGTGCCACATGGGGGAAATTTGGCTTGGAGATACCGTAATTCATTGACCTTCCCATGTGTCACAGGATGCAAAATGATGGCCACCAAGTCCTCCTATTACTGAGGGCATTTCCTTATACCCCATCAAGAAGCTGCAAAGAAAGAAGTGAGTGGAGGAAGCAGAGAGGAGAGTGGCAGCGGCTCAACAGTTTATTGGGAGAAACCTGTGGAGGCGGCCCCCGTAGAGTGTGGGACCCCCGTAGAGTCTAGGACCCCCGTAGAGTCTGGGACCCCTCCTCCGCTACAGACTGGGGTGGATATAGAGGACTAAGGGAAGAGAGGATTAGGGTGTTGCTAGGGAGTTGTAGGGAAGGGTCCTTTCCTATGCTGGAGGGTTCAGGGTGTCTGAATGGTGGAGTATTGTGGGTGGCTCTGGGATTTAGGGATAGGTGGGTCAGGGGTTTAGGGATTAGGTAGGTCCAGGGTTTAGGTATAGGTGGATCTTGTTCTAAGATGGAGAATAATATTGCAAATGGCATTGCCTAGGTCAAGCTCTACCTGACAGAAGCAGAACCTACTTCTCTGTCCTCTGACTTGACCGATTGAATGCAGTGGTAGTGATGTCATGGGGCTTCAATGTCTAGGCCTCAAGGAGTCCTGCAGTCACTTCTATTGTCCTTGGAGAGTTCCAGGCAATGGTGGGGACCAACCACCAGACACCTGAGGGCATTTCAAGTCGTCCAGCCCCGGATGAGCCTCCAGATGTATGCAGCTGCGCAGGGAACTCTAGACTAAGAAAAGGTTGCCCAGAAAAGCACAAGTCAAATTGCTGATCCCAGAATAGTGAGAAAATAGAATGATACCTGTTTAAACCCACTAAATTTAGGGGCTGTTCATCTTGCAGCGACAGGTAACTGATACATGGAGAGTGGGTGTATTTTAAAGGGACTGCCTAAGACCACATGTTCTAACCGAAAAGATTAGTGGGCACATCTCAGTCAGTGGAAAGCAACTGAGCAGAGATTTGGGGCAGCAACAGAATCCTTCCTGTTGATCAAATTACCCTAACTACTTGACTGTTCTCTATATAAGTCTGGACCATACATGTACAAAACAGGCTGTGATCTTGTTCTGTTGGCCACAGGTGGTGTGAGAGGAACTGGATACTGACCAGAAAATCTGTGGGAGGCTGCTGTGCAGAGGGTGCGGCTTCAAAGTGAGGCAGTCACGGGGTGGGACATTCCTGCCAGCTCCACCGCGGCCTGCTGCCTGTCCTTGAACAGGTCATTCTACTGTCCCCTCTGGACCTTGCTTCTCCTCTGAAAAGGGATGATAATACCTCTCTCAGGTTTATTGGGAGGATTAGATCAGATTAGATGAGACAATGTATATGAAGGACTTAGCACTGGGCCTGGCACAGAGACGGTACAATAACAGCTTGTTGACTGACTAAACAGAAGCACTGTTTGGACTAGGGTTTGGCTCACAGAGTAAAGCACACAAAGGGACCTTCAGTCTGTGTGTCCTCTTAAATTGGCGGGGAAGGGGGGCTCCCAAACTTCAACAAACAAACAAAAAAACCAAAGTAAAAATAAAACAAAACAGAAAGACTATTGGGAGCTGTAGCAAGTATTACTAGATACTTCCAGAACGGATGTCCCCAGATGAGAAGGAAATGCAGGTTAAATCAGTCTGGCGTCGGTAGCAGGAGGCAGGCAAGCAGTTGGTCTGCATATTATTCCTGTGTGAGCCAACATGTGGTGTGGGTTTTAATTTAAAGCAAGCATTTAGTAAGTTGATAAACAGGAGTGTACACCTCCTGCCCTCCCACGCCCTGAGCCCCAGAAGAACAATTATCCTGGATAGAAGGCGAAGGGAACATATGGAAATGAATTCTAATAATATGGAGTAAGCAGCCAGCACCTGCTTTCCCAGGGCCGCGCTTGGTGGGGCTGGTTGAGACTGTGGACACGCCAGCAGGTGAAAGGGTCAGCTGGGCCTCCTTGACTGGCTCCCTGCACCAGCTCAAGTCCAGGCTGTGGGTTGGGGATGGGGCCAGGAACTTCTGGATTCTTTATTGACCGCGTGGTCAGAGGCACGGCTCCACTGGAGCGGTCTCTGTGGCCCGGTGCAGGTTGATCATGAAGGCCAGGCTGATTGTGCATTTCTTGCTGTCCCCACAGGGCTGACACAGAGAGCACACATGGGATTAACTTAAGCTCCCCAGACCCAACTGGGAAAGTAGGAGTTTGGATCATAAATTACAGCTTATGATAACAGTCTTAAACCAGTCAGGCAAAAGAGGGGATGCAGGGGCTGGAGCAGTGGCTCAGCAGTTACAGCACTTGCCCAGCATGCGCAAGTACATGGGTTCAAACCCCAGCACCCATGTGCACAACTAAGTGTCAGAGCAACGAAAGCCATGTGAAAAACTCAATAAAAATTGATTCTCTCTGTCTCTCTCACTGTCCTTCTCTCTTAAAAAAAAAAAAAAAAGAGGGACTACAACCCAGGGGGTAGACTTACAGAAGAGCAGGGGCAATGGGCTCCATCAAACACCATCCCCAGTGTGACCCTCGTTATGTTTCATCTCCTGTCAGTGTTAGTCTCTAAAACGGGAGACCAAGAACCAGAACTATGACTGCCCAAAGCTCCCATCCACAGGCTCCAACTTTGCCAGCAGAGGGGAAAGACCCTCTTTCCCTAGTCCCCAGTTGGAAAATTCCTTGAAAGGAACCTGATTGGTCCAACTTGAGTCACCTGGGTGTTGTGGTCAGGGTTGGGGGCTCTGGTTGGGGATCTCCTTTGTAACCTCAATAGTGGGTGCCTAAGCTGGACAGGCAGCTCCCCAAAGAAGCAAAGGTGCTGTCACCAAAAAAGAGGGAGGTTCTGGGAAGTCGACAAAGTAATTGTCCCACAGAGCCGTGAAAGTTGTAATGAGGGTGTCTTGAGTTAAACATCCATCCATGAGCAGCAGGTTGCCCATGCCAACTGAAATGTAGTGAAATGAAATGTGGGCCACCGTCATATCCTGGCACCCTCCCTCCCTGAACTCCACCCTGGTAGTTCTAGGCCTTTGGTGATTACATTTGGAGGAAAATTATTTTTTTACATACAGATGTAGTTGGTTTTTATTTTAGACTTGATAAAGACAAATATTCTAGTCCTAAGGACAAAACCTAGGGCAGATACTTTCCTCTAAGGGCTCCCTTGCTCAGAGAGCACACACCAGATTGCATGAAGCACTGAATAATGGTAGACTAAACACACAGGGCTCATCCCTCATTCAAGAGAAGTTATTAAGTGTGCCCTGAAAGACAGTTCTGCGTACGCTTCCAAGTTTTCCATGGGTACCAGTTGTTCCAGACCAACTTTTCAAGGACTTTTTTTTTTTTTATAGTGAGTAGACTTGGTAGAGATAATGTCACTCTGTGTCAAAGGGCAAATTTCCTTGCTATCCGGGATGATAAGGATAATATCTCATTTAGTGCACCAGTGTGCAGTTTTGCTTAGGGGCCCCATTATAAAGATTGGGGATTCCCAAGCTTGGGGTTCCAGCTCTGAGTCAAGCCTGCTGTGTTTATATCATCACCTAGACTGTTCCACATTGCCCCACGGGGCAAGAGGAGCTAGGCAAACTGATATGGACATGAACTTCATGCTGCTGGTTGCATTATGAGTGATGAGGTCCATTTTCTCTGACCCAGGAATCTCGTATCTTCTGTTAGCATCCATGAAGCAACAGCAGGTTAACTCATTAGCCTGCACATAGAGTGAAATGTCAGACTCTGCCTAATTCTTGACAGTGTGCAGTGAAGAGCTGGAATGAGATGACTCCACAAAGTAATCAAGGTCAGATTCCCTTTGTTCCCCCACCCTCAAGGTTACCTCATGGTCCAAGATGGCTGCTAAAGTTCCAGTCAGCACATCTGTTCACCTCCCAGTACTGCTAGAATTCCCACACCTTTCCACAAACATCTCATTAGCCATCACTTAGTCATACAGCCAGCTGCAAGATATGCTGGGAAATGTATTCTTTAAGCTGAGTGCAAGGCTGCCTCAGGCAGGACTGTGTTGCTAATGAAGAAAGGAATGAGTAGTAACTAGCTGTCTCCGTCCCAGTCCCGATTTTCCATCCCCCATCCTTAGCCTTGTAGTAGGGAGAAGAAAGGGCTCCCTAGGAGAAGACCACGCTGCATACCCACGGTAGAGAAGGGGAGGGGAGGCGCCCTGGAACAGGTTTGGGGAAGGGTGCACTAGATGCTTTATGATGAAACACTCTCCTCCACCCCAAGAGATTCAAAGGTAGAGAGAAGGATGGGTATGAGAACCACAGGCTGTGAAACGCCAATGAACAGAGAGCTGGGTAGATGTCAGTCAGGCCAGGCAGCTGTGGACGTATTAGCAAAATATAGCTACACTGATTTTAATCCGGGATCAGGGAGGGCTTCCAGGGGAAGGCGGTGCTTGCATTCAGTCTGGAAGAGTGAGTAAAGTTCACCAACCTGTGGATTGAGGGCAGACTGCCAGATAAAACACAAAATGCACAGATAAACTTTGATTTTAGATAAATAGCCAATACTTTCAGTTAAGTAGAACCCACACAATATCTGGGAAATATGTACCAACAATTGTTGGTTATTTATTTGAAAGTCAAACTTATCTAGCTTCTTGTATTTTCGTTTGCTAAATCTGGTAACTCTACCTGGGTGTGAGGGTTTCTAGGTCTAAGGAACTGGCATGGAAAAGCCGAGGTTGGAGCTGGAAGCACCTGTGCGGACAGAGGGGAGTGAGGACAGAGGGGAGTGAGGAGGTGTGGGAGGGGCCAGGTTGTTGGGGGTGAGGCTGGGAAGGCAGGGCAGGCCAGGGGTCATTCAGTTAACACTGTCTATTGTGTAATATTTATTGGAGCAATTACTACCAGTCCAGGCCTTCCGTCAAGCGCTTTGGTATTGACTCACTTCATTTCACCCCATTATGAGGAGGGAGGTACTTGCCTTATTCCCATTTTACGGATGAAGAAACCTGGAAGTTAAGCAACACCTAGGAACTGGAGTCGGATTCAAGCCCTGGGTCAGCGTGGCTGGGCCTCCTGGAAGTTTTCCATGGCGCTCTGTGCATTCGCTCGCCCACCCCACCTTCCAATTATTCCAGTGGGGGTGAGGCAGGGTTGGCAACCACAAAGCTGCCCCAACCCAAAAGAAAACGGGTGGGGGCCCAAGGGAGACTGGAAGCAGGGCGGGACTCCTACTAGACCGCCCCTGCTGTCATGCACAGTAAATGCGGGGTCCCGGGCAGACTGCACTGGGGTGCGCTGGCTCTGTGCTGCGCCATAAGCCTCTCACTGGCTCAACGCCCTCCTTTTCCAGCAGAGGAAATCCAGTCCCCGAAAGGGCACGGTAGGGGCTGTGTGCCCACTCAGGGCAGCCGGGTCCCCAGCGCCATACAGGCTGTGCAGCACCCATCCACTCCCACACACTCTGCTTCCTCGGACTCCAGGACTCCGTGAGAGGCAGGTCCAGGTGACTGTGGCCGGCCTGGCATCTTCTTTAAACAAAGGCGCCAGGCCCAGCATCGCTGAAAGGCGGTCAAAGGTCACCCACGGGGCCTGCCCAGCCGAGACGCAGGTCCCAGACCTTAGCTGGGGACTCAGGTCTTCCAGTGCCGGGTGCTTTTGGGCACCACCCCCTTGTGCTCTGCGGGCTTCGCCCCAACCCTTCAGGTGCCGATCTCCCTCCTGCTCCGGCAAGATCCAGGATTTCCAGAGCTCAACCGGCCGGGGTGGTCGTGCCAGGGACACCGGGGCCAGGAGAGCCCCCGCCTATATCTACTCCACCCCTCTCCCAGCTGCAGCCCGGATGGCGGCTCGCTCTGGAGGCCCATTGTTGTCCTCCAAATGTTTAGGAATCAGCCATTTAATGAGAACAAAAGGAATTAATTGGTGGTTTAGGCCTAATGAGACCGCTGTGCAAATTAACAGTCCTCATCAGCAGAAACAAACAGAGCCCTTAAATGAATTGCCGAAGAGCATTAAACTGAATAAGCTTTTGCCGGGATGATAAATAGCAGGTCAGAGGAGACCATCTGGCCCCTTCCCGCAGCTTCCTTCCAGGGAGGAGGGAGAGATTGCGGAAGGAGGGGCCTAGCTGGGGCGGGAACTGAGCACACTCCCTGGGCTACAGGCTCTGTGCACACACTCACGCAAACTGTCTTCACACGCACAGCCACGCGCATCCTTCACACATAGTCACACTCACAGACTCACTGGTTCATTTTCACACTCACAGACACATTTACTCGCACACTCAAGAAAACATTTAAAATTGCTGGTATATATTTGTGCATGGTAGCACACGCACACACTGCATGTGTGGCCTCTGGGTGGCCTAGCGCTGCATTTATCTCTGAAAGGCAGAGTTGGGGACCAGCTGTCAGGTGCCTTCTGCCTGATCCACTTGCACCTGGAGCTGTGGAGGTGCTCTGGGTCCAGGTGTGCGAATTCACCCTCAACCTTATAGCATAGGGACGGCATAGGAAACTGCGAGCACCAGACCCCAGGGTCATGCCAAGCCCAGACAGTAGTCCTTGCTCTTGGGTTGGGTGGACAGGGTCCACTACCGGGCCATGTGCCCCCAGTGGATTCTGATATACACTAGCTGCCTACGGTCCTTAGGAAGCCTAAGGTCCTTCCAGAGCTGGCATTCTGGACAACCAACTCCCTTAGTTTTCTTATTTATTTTCTTCAATAATACACCCATCTTCCACAGTTTTTTTACTTGTCTTCTCCGACAGTGGTCTATAATTATATATTTGATCTCACACAATGCCTGGCACACTGTAGCAGCTTAAGAAATATTTGATAGTCAAATGAGTGAAACCAAATTCTTCAAACAGATGTAGAGTAATCGGCCAGGCTAAGATTCTAGAGAAGTTTGGTAAAAGCACCAAGCTGTATTTTGTGCAAGGAGGGCCCATGTTAGGCTCAGCAAAATGTTTGCTGTCCCTTGCTAGGGAAGCAGCCCCTTCAAGTGTCCTGTGGCTGGGTCTTCCCTGGTTTTCTGAGTCTGCCACAGAGGAGCTCTGCCCTCAGGCCCTGACAGAGTGGGTGCCCCCTGCCTCTGCTCTTCCAGCCCACTGTGTGCAAGTCAGAGGAAGCATCTTGCTGCTGTGCAGAGTAGAGTGGGCACAGAAGCCTTTAAGGGCCCCTCCGTGCCTGGGTATTTTTAATAAGATAATTAATTTACATATCCACTCATTTATTCTTTTGACAAGTATTTTGGAGAGTATGGAGCTATCTTAAGTGTGGCATAATATAGTAACAATCTCAACTGGCCACAAGTCTACTCTCAAGGGACTGCTGTGTGTTTAGAGAGAAGACAAGAAGATTCTGTTAAGTACCATGAAGAAACTGGTCAGTCGGGGCTGGAGTGGTGGCTCAGCGGTTTCGGCGCTTGCCTGGCAAGCACAAGGACCCGGGTTCAAACCCCAGCACCACGTGCGCAACTGAGTGTTGGAGCAACTAAGGCCATGTGAAAAACTCAATAAAAAAGTTGTTCCTCTCTCTCACTGTCCCTCTCTCTTAAAAAAAAAAAAAAAAAAGAAAGAAACTGGTCAGTCTCAGGGCTAAAGGAAACAGCGGAAGGCCTCCTTTCCACAATGGAGGTGATATTTCAGTGGCACCTGATGAGTGAGGAACTGCCATGAAAGAGTGTGCAGAAAGACCCCCAACACAACCACCCTGTGGTCACTGAACACCTGACGGGTGTGTCTCTGTTGTCAGACTCCATGGGCATCAGGATGCCTGCCGAGGGTCCTGCCTGCTGTGTCTTGGATCTAGCCCAGGGCAGAATGACAAAGAGGAGCTGAGGCTCTTGGTCCTGCACAGCCCTAGATATTTGGGAAGAGGCACTGCGGAGCTTGGCGTGGTCAGGGAAACTTTCCAGGAAGAGGGAGCATTAACTGAGTGTAGGAAGTGTGTGCCGACTGAAGGCACTAGCCCTTCTGCTGTGCACATCTCCAACCTTTTCAACATACCTGTAAGGTCTAGAACACTAGCCCATTTCATAGATGAGGAAACTGAGGTACGGAAGATGAACTAGGGCCATTGAGTAATGGAGGTAGGATTTGATTCCAGCTCTGCCTTTCTAATTTTTTTCTGTTCTTACTGAGAGAATATTGAAACCGAGGGCTAGAATGTGAGTCCTGGGTCTTTTGCCTTGATGAGTGCTTTCCTGTTTAAAAAAATATGTATATATGTGTATGTATCTATGTACAAAAGTATATATTACATATACATACATATATGTCAACATATAAATTTATTACTGCATTATTATAAAGACAAGTATAATCTAGGCTAGAGCCAGGTCGGGTGGTGCATGCTTGTAATCCCAGAGACTCAGGATACTGAGGCAGGAGGATCACAGGTCCAAAGCCAGTCATAGCAAGACCCTGTCTCAAAATAAAAAATAAAAAGGGCTAGGGATGTGGCTAAGGGTTAAATGCCACTGGATTCAATCCCTGGTATAAAAAAAAAATCCAGGTTAGATTATATTCGTTTTTTTTTTCATATTTTCTTCTGATTTTAAAAGGAATTGAACGTTTTTGTGGACCCTGAATGAACAGTGCCTCATGGATAAACCAGTCCTGCTGGGAAGCCTCCCCAGCAGGCCCTCCAGGAGGGCCTGGCAGATACACAGATCCTGAATTGACCTCCCCACACTCTGGCACTCCCGCCATGGACACCCTGACTGTGTCTGTCATGGGAACTGACGCCATTGTCCCTGCAGTGGAGCCGATGAAGGCATTTGGACAAATAAATGGGCTTCCTGAGAACGCACGCTGTGCTGATGCAGGACAAGAGATTGCTTGTCTTTTCCTGGAACTAGAGCTTAAATTCACCAGGGTGATAAATGATTTGGCCTCCAAGATTAAGGCCACCTCCATAACTCACAGAACCAAAGAAGCATCAGTCTCATGTTTATTGTTTTTCTCAAGGGAGGTGAGGGCCATGCTTAAAACTGGAGCGGAAAATGGCCCAGCTGAGCCCTAGGGAGCAAGGCCTGGGGATGGAGGGATTCCATGTTAGAGCCCCTCACTGGCCCACCCTTCACCCTCAACAATGGAAGGCCCCACTTCCGTCACTTCCCACGCTTCCCACCGCTCCCGAGGGCTCCTGGAAGCTCAGCTCTATTGAAGTGCCTCCCTAGCTCAAAGACCTTCCAGGGCTCTCCTTGACCTGAGAGCAAAGCTATAAGCTTATTTTGTATCCAGGGCCTTCCAGGAGCAGACCTCAGTTTAAAACGCTGCGACATTTTCCCCATGAACTTTTCCCACCATCCTTAAAACCTGTTTGGTACCTCCTGGTCTCATTGGCCCTGTAGTTCCCCACTCCTGGAGCACCCTTCCTCCTCTACGGAGCCTTCCCAGTAGTACAATTTATTGGAATTACTACTTCCCTTCGTTGTTTCCCCATGGACTCTGCTTGGCTCTTCCTTGAGGCCCTCAGTGTAATCTGCTTCTAGTTACCTCTGACTGCCTCTGTGTTCCCAGTGTGGAAGGAACCCTTAAAGAATGGGGATCTGATTTTATGAGTGGGGTGCTTTGCACTCTTATGAAATGCCCACTAAGTGAATGTGAGATGAATTAAATTTCCAGTGGGAAATCACCTTACCCCAGCTGCACAGTCTAGGGGCACACAGTTCTACTATAATTCAAGACCTTTGCTCAGAGGCAGACCCAGTTTCCCCATTTCTAATTAGACAGAGCCTTGACCTTGACTCATCTGCCCTTTTGGCCTGAGAGAAACTCAGAACACCAGGTTTGGCAAATGCATGGGCCCAGGAATCCATAAATATTGATTCATTGTTTGCAGAGTAATTTAAATGTCAGTTATAAGCCCAGGGCAGATAAAGATCTGTATCAACAATAAAACTGGATACAAGCCATCCAGCCCTGGGGAAGCAGCTTTGGGTTAAAACGGAAATGGAATGCATAGGCCTTGGGGAGGGAGGGCATTAGAGCGAGTTAGATCAATGGCTCTGCGAGACTTGGCTGCCAGAGACACTTTGGTTGGGATATGCTTGCTCATTACTAGGTCTGCTCTTTGTGGATGGAGGTGGTCCCCCAGCCATCCATCATCCATTCAACCAACCACCCATTCAATGTGGGACTCTGTCCCTCAGTTATTCAGACAGCTACAGACAGATACACATACACACCAGACACATGCAAACAGAGAGAAAAGACAGGCACTCCCATGTACACAGAGAAACAGTGATAACGAAACATAGGAAGAGACAGAGGAGGAGACACAATCACCCGCAGAGCAGGAAATACATAGAGACAAGAGCCAGAGAGGAAGGGAGAAACAGACACTCTCCACAGCAAGAGAGCACTGACAGGGTGTGGCTACAACTGTGCCTTGAGCAGCAGCAGGTTGAACTCTGATCTGCAACAGGTAGCCTGGATTCTATTTGCCATAGGTAGTGTTGCTAAGTGGTTAAGGTCACAGCTTAGGCATTAAATGGAGTTCAAGCTCCGGCTTCCCCATTCTCTAGAGGCTTAGGCTATTGGCTGCTTAATAAAACTTCTGAGCCTCAGTTTCCTCTTCTTTGAAATGATGCTCTCGTATAGGAAGGTTTCGGAAGGAGCACATTAGGTGGCTTGTATTGAATGCTCAACACACCATAAGCACTCCATACATGCTGGATTCTACCGTTGCAGGTTGGTGTCTTCCCCTAGATGCTGTGTAGTCTAGAGCATATGGATTTCTCTCTGTGCCTGGGCTTCAAACGCCTATGAAAGAGGAACAGAGCTTTGAGCCTTCCGGTCTCTACCTTTATTTGCTGCCCTGCCCCGCTCTCCCATCTTTGCCTTGTGGTTCTTTGTGGCCACCCAGAGTGAACGGATTACCTCCCTAGGCTCTATCTTTGATTTCACTTAGCTGCAGTCAGATCCAGCACTTGAATTGCTTCCCTTATCTGGGCTCCCATCAGGAAGCAGCAGCCTGACAGCTCCTGGGAGGGATCGATTGGAGGATGTCTGATTTTTAAATGAACTGGAAGGAGGACTGCTTTGGGATGTTGAACTGGACCTGCCATTGTTCCAGGTCAGAGCTGATGGGCAGCAGCTTCCGCTTCACTCTGGGATCTTCCTGGAGCTGTCAGGGATGGAAGAGCCGTGAACTGCTGTGTGTGCAGTATGGTGTCCTCTAGTCCATGGGAGGGACACCTAACCCAGGAAATATCCCCCACCCACCTTCCCCTAGGCTTCCTGAAAAGTAGTCACTGGTCTTCAAGGTTGAGCCTGGATACCTTTGTGCCTGGGAGCTCACACCTATCCACTTCTGAGCACTTCCTAGAAGGCTATGTAGCTCATTGATACATATGTATTGACAATGATGACAATCTTTCTCTACTTTTGTACCAGATGTGTTAAGAAGATGCTACAGCTAGAAATAAGATCTTAAGTTCTTGGTTGTTAAGAAGTAGCTAAGTAGAAGAAAAAAATCCAGAATTAGCATTGCTACCCCATAATACCTGTCTTACTCTGACAGCACCTATCATGTGCACTACAGGGTCATGATCACTTAGTAGGCCCATTTCCCCACAAGGTGGTGAGCTGGGAGGTACCCTACTTTCTTGTATCTATAAGTGGCTTATAAATGTTTGCTTAATGTATAATATTACATTCTGATTTTAATGTAGGTGATTCTCAATGGATTTTTTAATATTAACTTAAAATTTTATTGTAAGAATCCATATACAAATACTGCTTCAAAAGCTGACTGCTAATACCTGACCTCTAGCAGAAGAATCCATCCTTGCCCTGCTTCCTCGAGGCATTCTTTTTTATTTTTATCTCTGTATTCTTTCTATATTTTACAAGAATGATTCTTTATTTTCTGTTTCTTTTTCCAGTTTTAAATATTATCTATTGGCTTTGCATGATAGAACTTAGTTTGCTCTTTCTTTTATCCTCGCCCTCCCTCCCCTTTCTATTTTTCTCTTCTCTTCTACCCTCCCAATTTGTTTTATCTGAAATTTTGGCAAGATCAATATTCAGCATTTACGCTATCGTGATCATGTGAATATTTGCAGCCGATCCATGTAGTGTACTATGATCATATTTCTCTTTTACAACTTTAATTTTTCCTGCAATTAATAATTGTCTTTTTTTGTTTGCTTAGTTTTCTATGTTCCTATCATGAATTTATCTCCAAATTTCCAAAAGAGTTATAAAAAAGTTCTCTATCTGTGATTAAGCACATCAGGGTAGCAAGTCAGTTTTATTTTTTTCCGGGAGAAAACTCTCCCTGGGCTCTTTTATCTTTGCTCCACTCTGCCCTCAGTGGTCTCAGCTGCACTGAGCTGCCTTTTCTTGGATGCCCTCCACCATCTTTCCTTTCTCTGTGTTTACTCCTTTACTATGGTGGAGCACAACTTACAGCCAAGCCTAGAATTTTCAGCCTCATCCAGCACCGCTGCCTCCAGGAGCTCCTGGTGTCTCCAAGTCCTGAGACTTTCTAGGGTTTCATATATAAATTGCCTTGCTTCCTCTAGTTTAGCTCTTGTAGGTACTTGCAGAGATACAAAGATAAAAGTTGTATAATTTGTTAGTTTTCAAGAAAAAATTTCCAGTTAGGCATGATGGCACACGTCTGTAATCCAGTGTCCCAGGAGGCTGAGGCAGGAGGAGCACAAGTTCGAAGTCAGCCTCAGCAACTTAGTAAGTCCCTAAGCAATTTACTGAGACCCTCAGTGGCTAAGCACCACTGGGTTCAATCCCTGGTACCAAAAAATAAAAAATGAAATTAAATACAATAAAAACTTAAAAAAAGAAAAAAAATCCAAAATTTTCTAGAAACCTCATTTGTAATCTCTCTCTCTCTCTTTAAAAGAGAGAAGGACAGAGAGAGAGAGAGACAGAGAGAATCAATTTTTATTAGGTTTTTCACATGGCTTTCGTTGCTTTGACACTTAGCTGTGTACGTGGGTGCTGAGGTTTGAGCCTGTGTACTCACGAATGCCGGGCAAGCGCCGCAAATCGCAGAGCCACCACTCCAGCCCCTGTAATCTTCTCTTTCATTCTCCCTAATTTTTAGAGAGAGAGAGAGAGAGAGAGAGAATTTTATTTTCCCGTATGGTTTTTGTTTTTCCTCCACTTAGTTGTGTAGGTGGTGCTGGAGAGTGAACTCAGGTCATTGAGCATGCCAGGCCAGTGCTCTACCGCTGAGCCACATTCTCCCTATTTTAAAATATTTATTCTTTTTTAAAAAACTTCTTCACTATAATTAAAAGTTTGGAGAGGAAGCAGACCTGAGCTGACAGTTCAATTGATTGACTCTGAGGATGTTTAATGAAGGTAATAACTGATTTTTTTTTTAAGAGAGAGGGACAGTGAGAGAGCGAAAGAGAGAAACAATTTTATTTAGTTTTTCATATGGGCTTCACTGCTCCGAGACCTCATTGTGTACGTGGTGCTGGGGTTCGAATTTGCGTACTCACGCATGCTAGGCAAGCACTGTAATCACCGAGCCACCGCTCCAGTCCCAATAACTGATTCTTTAAGTCAGGCATTTTCTCTGATTGAGGAAAAAAATATCTTAACCTTAGTTTAAAATTCAGGAGTCTACACATAGCCTTTTCTCTCTAAGTTCGTCTTGGCTAAGTTTTCTTAGGGATCGGCACTTGGGATGGAGGAGCCTCAGGGTCCACAACTACTCATGGTCAACTCACATGAAATGAATAGAATATGCGTTGTCTATTGTGACAATTACATTGTATCACAAGCAACCTCAAAAGCCCAAAAGCATACAATGCCTGCTCCTTGTGCTTGCGCCTGTGTCTGGGACTGGCTGCAGGAAGCCTCTCTTGCCTGTAGTTGGCTGACCTGGGATGACCTCATGTGCTCACCTGAGATCTACTGGGTTCTCTCAACCTCAGCAGGCTACCTCGGACATCTGCTTGTGCCAGGGATGGAGACACAAGACTTCTCAAGTCTCAGGCTTGAAAATGACAGTCACATCACTTCTGCTACATTCTACGGCCAGAGTCAGACTTGACCTAACCAAGACTTAAGGAAACAGTCCCCAGCTCTTTGGTGGGAACAGCTGCAGAGTGATGTGTTAATGGCTGTGGATACGGTGTGCTGGTGTGCACGGTTGGGGCCATGAAAACAATCTATTATACTAAATGAAATCAGGAATTCTCTAAATGAATTCCTCCATTGCAATGGAGTAGGTTGCCTTTAAAATCTGGTCCCTTTATTAAATTTTGCCTGGATTGTGACACCGCTAGCGTAGTACGCTACAGGACAAAAGCCTGCTGGAACAGAGAGGATCGTCCTTATGTTCACCCTGTCTGCTCAACCAGGGATCAAAAAGGGCATTTCTTAGGATCTGAAAATAATCCAGGCTGTTGACTGAACAAAAGAAAACCCACCCAGGTCCTCTGTGTGCGGACTTCCTGGCTTTTTCTTGTAGACTTTGCAGTCCTGAGCCAAACTCTATCTTTTCTATCTGCACCTAACCCTGGACAAGCAGGTTCATGTGACCGTCACTGCCTGGTGGGAACTGGTACAGAATGCTGCCCCTCTCATTTCTCTTGTTGATTTCTCCTTGGGTTGCTCAGTATTGTGATCTGAAGTGGTGACCCAAAGGGTGAGCTTTTCTGGAGGAGCTTGTGTGACATCCCTGGTTTCCCAAGTCCCACCAACTCTACCCCCTTATCAGTCAAGTCAGGCAAGTGGGTGGATTTTCTCCTTTTTAAGCCAAATGTTTGCCTTTTCCAAGAAAGGCTAAGAGATAATGAAGCCAGTATCTATTGCCTTTACCCCAACAGTAAAGAGGGGTTGACAAAGGAACCATTTTACAGGAATGGGTACCCCGAGGTGAGGTTGAAAGGAGTTGATGCCGATTGAGCATTCTTGGGAAGCCCTGCTTCCTATTGTCTTCCTGTAGCTGTCAACCAGCCTGATCCTGGGCTCCTCCTTCTACAGAGACTGGCTCAAATAATTCCTCTGGCACTCTCTGTTGTTGGTGTCTGACTCAGGTTGTCCCACCCTGCCTCGGCCCCTCAGGGCTGAACTCCAGCTGGACATACCTGCTCCTTAGCAGCTCCCAGCTCTTGGTCCCTCCCATCTGGGTGGAAGGGGTCACCTGTACATTCTCCTGGGCAGCCTTTGACTGATTTGGTCTCTGTGGAAAGGAGGGAGCTGGCCACCAGTTTGGTTTTTCTGTTTCGGGCTGGACCCTAGGGTTGGATCTTGGAAACTTCCCTTACTCATCCTGAAGTCTCCTCCTTCTCTCTAAGAGAAGAAAGGCTTGAAAGCTTTGCTCCTCTCATTCAGGTACATTTGTCAAGGATGATACTGTTCCTTGCACGGAGGGTGGAATTGGCAAGGCAGTGCTCAAACACCGAGTCTCTGCCAATCAGGAAACCATGGAGCTGGGTCTGCGAGCTGAGGCTGGGGTTAGTGGAGCTCCTCCCAGAGAAGCACCTCCCTCATCAGGGCCTGAGCTCCTTCCCCCCAAACAAGACCTGGGGCCAGATCATTGCTTCTTCACTCCAATGAGGTCAGGCCTGTAAGTGCTATGATCTTACTGGAGATGCAAGAGTGAAGGAGAGGGGGAGGCCAGGCAGGCTGGGGCCAGAAGCAGCCACCCTGGGCCAGAATGTGAGGAGTGCAGCATGGCAGAGCGCCAGTGGGCAGGTAGACAAGATAGGCCACTGTCACCTCCAAGGACCATCCAGCTTTAAAATGCTTGAATCTATTGTTCAGTCCAAATAGTGTTTGCTTTTATTATTATTCGTCATACTAATAAGGGCTTGAGACATTAATGACTTATTAGGTGCCAAGCAGTAGTTAAGCATGTTCTAACTTGCTGTGCTCCCTATGAAGAAGTGATTAACTTTTTATTCCCTTGAACAGATGAGTAAATTGGTTAGGTAACTTGCCAAGCATCAATCCTAACTGGTACCCTGACTAGTATGCCCAGCAGATCAGGACTTGTCTTGGTTGGAAGTCTTTCTTCCTGGTGGGATTTCCATGATTCAAGTTCTGGGCTAGGTGGCCTGGAACACAGAGGTGAGGGACCCCTCTCCCATAGCCCTGGAGGCTGTCATTCAAGGCTTGTTCTAAACCCTATAACAAGAATAGAGGGCTATGGGAGATCCAAACAGACTTGGGCACAATCTGAAAGGCTTCCTGGAGGAGAGGACATTTATTCTGGGCTTTGAAGGAGAAGGCTTTCAACAGTGGAGAGGGAATTCTGGGCAGGCGGTGCAGCTTTTGTGGAATAGTAGGGATCTCGGACTGCAGGTGTGGATTGGTGACATTTGGTTGGTGTCACACTTTAGTTGGAACACTGTGAAGAGGAGAGCAGTGGGAGAGTGGGAGATAGGCTATAAAGCCAGGTTGAAGCATTCTGACAACAGTACTGAATGAAGAGGCCATGGAGAGGGGACCAGGACTCAAAGACAAGTTTACAGCTCTATTGTGTATTATAGGAAGAGTAGAAAACCAGACAGATACAAAATATCAAATCACAGGTAGTTCAAACAAGGTCCAGAAAAACCTCAGGGAAACCTAAATATATCATAAAGGGTCTTGTTTGTTTGCTTGTTCTCTGGAGCTGAACATTCTTATCCAAAAGATCTGAGTCAAAGTCCAACAAGCCAGGTTGGGATGGTAAATAACAATTCCTTCCTAACTTCTTCAGATTCATTGCAAAACCTCTCCACACCACACCTGCACAATATTTGGCTTCTCAGCCTACATAAAGTAGCTTACGGTGTCACTGCAGGACGGAAGGGTTGGGCACCCTGTGGCTCCTAGGTGGAGGGGGGAAAACTCATTGCAGAAGGCTCAGTCATGGCTGGCACAGGCCACGTGGTCCCTTCCCCTGCAGTTGCAGCTTTTACACTGTGGATCTGCCTGATACCACCAGCACACACCCCAATTCCTGCTGCCACCGTGGCCGAAGCTCCAGCTTCTGGTTCAGATTTGAAGTCAAAGGAGAGGGTGGAAGGGGCACTGCTCTCCTGAACGAGGTGGGCTGCAGTCTTGCCCCTGTGTCATGTGCTCCCTGTGTGGCCTTGGGCAAGTTCCCACCCCTTTTAGTGCAGCAGTCTCTTCACGTTAGCCTCCTTGCAAGGTCTGCTGGGGAGCAGCACTTCCGGAGTCAGCCATTTTTATTTCACCTTCCAAGCACCCCAGACTACTAGTCAGGGAATATTTTCTCTAAATCAACGCACTTTTAAAAAAAGTACCTATCTCTGTTAATTTATTATTTCCGTAAATGACACATCATTTGCTATAAATGGACATTAAAGTTATAAACTTTTAAAACAAGGTTTACTCTCGCATCACCTGAGAATGGTGTACATGGGTGCCCCGCCTCCCTGTGGTGCGAGCGCACCCAGCTCCTGTAAACCTCTGTCCCCAGAGCTCAGGCAGCTTCTCAAACATGCTTGTGTACCGGAAACACCTGGGGACCTTGGTGAATGCAAATTCTCCCTCAGCAGGTCCGGCCAGGGTGGGGCCTGAGGCTCTGTATTTCTAACAAGCTCCCAGGGGACAGATGCTCCTGGTGTACAGGCATCAACAGAGTGACAAGGGTCCGTGGGTCATCTAGGGCCCACAACCTGGAGACAGGACAAGCACTTCAACAGAAACACAGCAGCAAATCCACGGGACAACATTCAAAGTGAAGCGTGAAGAAGTGTTCTAATGTAAGAACAAAGGCTCCATCTAAGAAAGCCACTCAGCCTTGTTTTTCCTTCTTTTCTCCCAAATGTTCTTTTGCTTTGTATTTTCCATGCACTTAGAACTTTTGATGTCTCTGTTCACAGCATTTGGGACCAGAAAATGGTGACTTTCCTCACACCCGCTCTCCCCCGATTTCTTTAGTTCAAAGACCTGGGCACAACAGCAAGCCTCTCGTAAATTGCGAGGCCTCACTTGCAGCCTGGGGCAGGATCTCTGAGAGATGTGGCAAGGGCTCTGACCGGCGGACGGCTTGGGCTTTCCCGGTTTGATCACCTGCCATGCTCAGTCAGAACGACACACTACCCTCTGACTCACACGGCTCCAAGTGTTCACATCATGCTTTCCCAAGGGGTCATAAGCAGTAGTGGGAGGCAGTATGGGGGAACTGGAGTGAGACTGCTCCTCAGGGACCTATCCCGGGTTGGGGACACAGTGGACCCTTAACAGAGCATCACCTGTATCCGGGGCAGCCAGAGAAGTTGGCTTTAGAGGAGTATAAACATGCTGTGCATCATGCTTCCGTGATGGTTTAGATGAGTCACCTTTGTGACCACTTTCTGGAGAGAGGAATTAGCTCCAAAGGAATGTGAATCATGACCCCCCTGGGTTCAGTCATGGAACCCAGAAGTCCTCTCTTCCATCCCGGCTGCTGGCAGGGCGTGAGGGTGGGTCACCAACAAACTCCTGCCTTCCTTTGATATAGTTCAAGGTAATCTCTCTAGTTTTTTTGCAGAATGAAGTCAAAAGTGCATAAAAACTAGGGTCTGATTCAGGATTTGGATCTGCCGTGTGTGGTTCTAGGCCCCAAGTGTGTCTCTCTCCCCATGCATGTGGCTCCTATGTCTCTGAGGACCCTAAGTGTATATAGCTGCTTTCTGTACCAGGCCAATAGGATGACTCAGAGGCATTGGGGAATTTGCATCCTGCTTCAGAAGCTCCCCAGGTCACAAGGCCCTTGGCTTATATGAGACTGTGTGGGTCTTGCCTGTAATCACAGGACTTTCCCATTATGATCATGGCTTCTATTTGATGTCCTAGACCATGCCAGGTGCATGAAGTGCATTTTATTACTTTAGTTCTAAACAACTAAATAAGGTGCAGCTTTTCAGAGAAGGAGAGTAAACAATGGAACACAGTCCTGCTCAGCATTCAAGCTCGTGTGCTACCAGGACCTGCTGCCTATCTCACTTGAAGCTTAGAACAACCCTGAGAGGTAGACCTCACCAGTACCCTTTTACAGATCCTGAAAATGAGGATCAGAAACATTAAGTGACTTTTTCCAGCAGTTGTGACTGACCCAGAACTGAACACCAGCCTGTACACTCTGACCAGGGCTATTTCCTCGTATTACATCGGCAATTATTCAAACCCACATGGTTTCTGTGCTCTCTGAAGGGCTTACCTCATGATTGAAACTGGCTTGTGGGCCAAGAATGTGGCTCAGTGGCAGAGCAATTGCCTATCACGCACCAGGTCCTGGCACAAGACCGGCACTGAAAGAAAAAAGAAAGAAAGAAAGAAACCGATTATCTAGACTGGTCGTTGGGAGGCCTGGGTTGATCTGCTAATAATTAGTTTGCAGCAGAGAGGAAATAGCTCCCCACCAGACTGTGGTGATCGCCACAGAGCCTTCTTGCACTAGAACTTTGCTCTTCCTATTCTTTACAAACACATTACATATATAACATAATATATAGTGCATTTGGTAAGGAAACAGTGCAGAGTGAACAATGCAGCAGCACAGAAGTATGGAAAATAAAAGCAAACAAAAACCAAACTCATCATCTGATTGTTAATTGTCGTCCAAGTTGCCTTCTCTCTGTATTTAAGCATAAATAAGCATACTGTTAAGGTTCAGATATGAGGTGACCTCAAAAACTCATGTTCATGGAGAGCTAATGCAAGAATTTTCAGAGGTGGAATGATGAGATTATGAGTTGTAACCTAATTAGTGGATTAATCCACAGATAGGGATTAACTGGGTGGGAAACCTTAGCTGGAAGGGTGTGGCCAGAGGAGGAGATGGGACACTGGAGGTGTGCCTTTAGGGTGCGTATTTTATTCCTGGGTCAGCAGAGCTCTGCTGTTGCATGTCCTAAGCTGTTTTCCTCCTCCATGCCCATCCACCATGATGTTCTGCCTCACTCGGGCCCGAGCAATGGGGTTGGCTGACCAGAAACTGAGCTCGAAGCTCTCTAACCTCTGAAATTGTGAACCAAAATGAACTTTTCCTCCTGGAAATTGTTCCTGTTAGGTCTT
This sequence comes from Aplodontia rufa, assembly GCA_004027875.1. Classification (NCBI taxonomy): domain Eukaryota; kingdom Metazoa; phylum Chordata; class Mammalia; order Rodentia; family Aplodontiidae; genus Aplodontia; species Aplodontia rufa. The sequence continues at coordinate 117,685 of PVKS010000682.1, read as the reverse complement.
TTGGTCACAGCAAATAAAACACATATGTAAGCTTATTTATCATTCTATCATTCATTTTTCACTTGAAATACATTTTTTTTGTGTGTATGCCATCATATGTAGATCCACTTTATTCATTTAAAGTAATATATATATGGACATACATATTTCCTTATTAGTCAATTTTTCCTTCTTTTAAAATGATCAATTATATTTTGTAGCACAAAGGGTGATTTATTGGGGAATTGACGTTATTTCCAATTTTTTCTTATTATTATTTCTTAAACAATGCAGAAATAAACACCTTGGTACAATTATCTTTTGGGATGTATTTCTTTAACCTAAATTCCTAGAAGAAGAACTGACTGATCAAAGAATACACATACTGGGGTTGGGGATTTAGCTCAGTGGCAGAGCGCTTGCCTAGCACGCGCAAGGCCCCAAGTTCCTCAAGGCCCTCAGCCCTGAAAAAAAAAAAAAGAATACACATACTTAATATTTTCAAAGATGCTATCAGAATCGCTCTCCAGAGAGTCCAGTTGACCTTCCTCTCCAGGTGCAGGGGTGTGGTTGGTGTGCACTCACCTCAGTCAAGCCTGGATAAGTAGGTGCAGGTATCCAATGATGTTCACACTGCAGATGAGGAACAGATGCTCAAGGATTTCAAGGTTAAAGAGGAGCTGGGGCAAAGCTGGGATCAAAGCCCTGTGCTCCACATCCTATGGTGATGAGCGTGCTGGTAAGAACCCTTAGGCTTGGGGAGAGTGCCCATCTTTGAATCTTGTCATACAACTCTCTGCCTCCAGGTCTTTGGCCAAGATACTCCCCATCTCAGCTCCCTTATAAAATGTAGATGGCCACACTATCAAAGAGGGATACTGTGAGTACTGAATTAATTTATGTAAGGCTCTCGCCCTTAGAAGGTGTTTCTTTCTTTCTTTTTGGCATCAGGGATTGAACCCAGAGGTGCTTAATCACTGAACCACAACCTCAGTCCTTTATATTTTTTATTTTGAGACAGGGTCTCACTATGTTGCTTAGATCCTTGCTTAGTTGCTGAGGCTTGTCCTAAATTTGCAATCCTCCTGTCAACCTTCGGAGTTGCTGAGATTACAATAGGTGTGTGACACCACACCTGGTTAGAAGGTGCTCTTTAAGATCTCATTCCTCCTAGAGAGTTGGGGACCAGCAAATTCTACTCTAGAGCCTTTCTGCCTTCATCCAAGAAGGCAACTAAAGATATATTGTCCTGCCATGTATGACTCAAAAAATTATCCCCAAAGACTATTGAGAAGACTTGAGTTCAGAAATATTTATATTCATATAGAAATGAAAAAAAGAATAGTTCTCTGATTCATCAAGTGTGGTCAGTTCTTGAACATTGGGAGGGAGAGTTCAGAGACTGTTGATCATTCCTGATCTAACTATAGAAGTGAGTTTGGCAAAGACTAGGTGGACTTTCAGCTTAAGACAGTTCTGGGAGTGGAGTGATTGCTCCACAGGTTCCCCAGAGGTCATTCCATTATTTGTAGTCTCACAGAACATTAAGGATACAGGATAATTGGAGAAATGTTTTTTAAAATGACTAAGTCATTCCCCTACCTGTGTCCAGACCCCTCCCACACTGCCTCTGAACTCATCCATGTGACTTGCTTCAGAAGTAGAGCCTGAGAAAATGTGACATACACTAATGGAAAGGACTTGAAGATTGGAGCTTGCTTTCCTTTATAGGCATGGAACCCTGTGTCCTGCACACAATGAGCCAGAGCTAACATGCTGGGGACACTGCATGGACGATAACTCAGGAGCCCAGCCAAAAGCTTGTCAATCACTACACATAAGAGCAAGGCCATGCTAGATCATCTGGCCCCAGCCAATCCACCAGAGGACCTCAATGGGCTGAGCTTGTTCAGACCAAAATAGTGTAGGCAATGTACAGAATTCTGAGAAATAATAAATGTCTTTATTTTTATGTCACTAAATTTTGGGCTGGTTTACTATATAGCCCAAAATACACCTTATAAAGATATTTATTGAATGAATGCCTGGACAAACCAATAAGTCCGATCCTTGCCATAGTTTACAATAAATGCTTCAGAACCATGGACAGAGGCAGAAACTGAGGCTGTATTTGAACTAAGTTATGCATGTGCCAGGTGCTGGGGTAAGACTGAGAACAGTGGCTCAGTGTACAGGGAAAGACAGATGTGCAAACGAACATGGCCCTGTAATGGGTGCTAGGGAGTCCTATCGGGCATGTGGAGCTGGACGGGTAGCCACCCTCAGAGGAGGACGCATGACCTGCCGCATGCCTTTTGCCAGAGCCCAGCCCCCAGTTGCTTCTATCACACGCAGTGATGCCCGGTAGTGTGAGAGTATGTGGGGGGCTGGTCTTATGTTTCCAGAACCTCTCAGCCCCAGACAAACCAGGATAGTTTGTTGGTCACCCACCTCCTTAAGTTCAGGCACCTGTAGGTCTGAGGGTAGAAGCAGAGGAGGCTGAGTTATTAGCTGTCTGGGGACTCTTGAGGAGATGACTCTGGCTTCATTTTCCAACTACATTCCCCAGGGAAAGTAAGGCTTTCTATTAAAGGAGACTCAGGTTCATAATTTCAAAACAATGATCTCTTGGTTTTGGATAGTAGACTTTGATAAATCCTTCCCTATCTACATATTCTATAATCTAGTTTGATCCTTGTAACTCTTTTTTTTTTTAAAGAAAAGCAAAGAATGCAGGTCCAGTTCCATTATCCAGTGTACCCACTAGCATCATCTTCATCCTTTTATTCCATAAGTGTGAGTCAAGGTAGAGCAGGCTGTCCAAAGAGCACCAGCCCAGGCGTCTGGGATCCTGGCCTCTGCCTCCTGAGGCTCTTCCTAACTAGGCCAGTGCAGAATGCACCATTCAGGTCAAGAAACGGACTCTCTCACCCTTACATTCAAATGAGAAGTCTGGACTCCAGTCTTTCAGCCCCTTAGGCTCTGCATTTCTTGGAGTCTATGAAGGTGGGGAGGACTCAGGCCTTTGCATCTCCTTGGATCACTGTAGGTTTTCCTACTGTTTGTGCCCACAGGGCCCTCTTTCTCATTTGCTATGCATTCAGAACAGCTTGAGATTGGATCTGGGGGAGTTTCAGGCTCCTGTGACCCACCACTGGGCAGGGCAGGACTCTCTCTCTCTCTCTCCTCTGCTTTTCTCTGCACACCAGCTTCCATCTCTCAGGCCACCCTTCTCCAGGATGCTGGGGTCAGAGCTCAGCTGCACCCTAGACAGGAGGGGCTCTTCCCTTCTATCAGGGACTCTCAGAGCAGGCCTCTGCCGGCTCCTGTGGTCAGAAACTTCATTCAGGGCCACATGGTGGGAGTTGGGGAGGAGCAGTTCTCAAAGGATGGGGCGTCATTATCAGAGGGAGGGATGAGTAGATAAAGCAGGTCACGCTCACGGTGGGGTTGTCATTCCCACTTCAGGGGTGAGGATCCAGTGCAGAGGGCCGGATCACCTTGTTTAAGGCTTAATGATGAAGAAGCTGGAGGTTTGATGACCAGGAAGTTGAGCTGGGGTTTGAACCTGGGATAGCTGCCTGTGAATCTTATGATCTTTCCATCGTAGTTTTCTGCCTATATTCTAATTTTATACAGTGGCCTAGGGATGGGCCCATGGTTTCTTTGAGCCCAGTAAATCTCTGAGCTTTGGGACTGTGACAAAGAGTATATATCTGAGACTTAGGGCATTCTTTGTAAGATGGTACTATTCTCAAGGGATTGTCCTGGGGTCGGTTTCAGAAGTCCTGTGTATTTATTCTAATTCTCCACTGCCTTTCTGTGTGACCTTGAAAAAGTCACTTTCCTTCTCTGAGTCTCAGGATCTTATCTGCCAAATGGTGATGATCATCCCTGAGTCCCTCCAAATTGGCATTGAGTGGAACTAATGAGATAATTCCATGAATAAGCTTTCAAAACCTGAAAAGCCCACACAGATGTGAGGATTATTCTTATGATCCTGGGCCCCATAGGATTAGCTTAAATTTATGATGATGGGAGGGATGGGGGCTAACAGAAATGTCCAGATGTCTAGCAGCCTTGTTCGAATGATACAACCTGCTCTGCAGGGTGGCCCCTGATTGATCGATTTGTGGTGGGAAACTCATGCTGAGGTTCCTGAATCTTCCTGGGACATCCTCTCCCTTCTATTCCAGCTGTCTGGGTCAGGGGGACATGGGTTTCTTCTCTGGCAGTGTGTGACCTGGCCCCACAGTTCTGATTTCCTCTTATTTCCCCCTCAGGACAAGAAATGAGGACACTGAGCCACTTCTTGAGATGTCTGAATCTTGTGCGTTTATGGGCTGTTCCCTGGGAGGAAGCTCAGGCTTCAGGAAACAGGAAGGACCAGAGGCTGCCTTCCCATCCCATTCCACAGGAGGCCAGTGGGGGGACGCAGGAGAAGTGGGCTGTTCTGCTAGAACTCCTGGAAGCCCCCCATGCAGTGAGTGTGGACGCTGCCTGCACATGGCGGGACTCAGCCGCTGCCGCGCTGGTGAGCGCTGCTCATTCTCTGCAAGGAGATGGAGCAATTTCCTCAACAGTTCACAGTTTCGCCAACAGCATTTGGGGACCAGTGTTCTGTGGAACTCACTAAGGAAGAGAGTGACCTAGGATCATACTCTGATTTCACAGGTGGGGACAAAGAGCCCAATGGACGAATCAGGTGGAGCAGAAAACCCAAACCCGGTGTGCTGCCCCCGGGCTCTTTTTGTAGCACCACCCTGCTGATATCTGCCCCAGGAAGCTCTCTCGGCTCCTTGAGGGGCCAGGCTTTTCATAATTTGAAGTTGCCATAGGGCCCCTTGGAAAGCAGGAAATGCACACTTTGCTTATAAAATACCCAAGAGAAGACACAGTGAGTGAGTGTGAGTGGCGGGTATGGGAACAACCTCTGGTTTTCATCTTTGCTGAGGGAGTGGATAGCAAGACCTCAGGGTACAAACTTAGGCATTGCCCATGGTCCATGGTTGCAAACAGCTGTGTACTCAACAGCTGTTTAGTGAGAGCCTAACACGTGCTCCGGGGGCACAGCCTGCCAACAGGTCACCTTGAGGAGCCAGACAGGTGCTGTCCAAGGTATGTGTTCTCAGGTCCACCTGAGCCACACCTGCAGGTGAGGGGCTGTGGTGGGCGACGGTAACTGCAGGGACAGTCACTGAGTGCCTGCCCGGCCCAGGTGCTGTTCTAGTGACGTGGCGCATGTTCAGAGTGCTCACCTCAGCTCTACGATTGGGGCTCAGTTGTTGCCATCACAACATTGCAAAGGAGGAAAGCAAGCCAAGGAAAGGCTAGGGAGCTGCCCCAGGCTGCAGGGCACAGGAGAGATGGATTCAGGGTGGATTTCTGCCAGCAGGCTGGCTGCAGAAGCCACGCTGTTAAACCACAGTGCTCGAGCATCACCGTGGAGCTTTAGAGAGCTTTGGGAAGTGCTGCCGTGATAGACTATGACATCTGTGGAGATGCTCGAAACAGCAAAGTATGGAGCTGAAATCTACTTCACCAGCATCTAGGCGACTCCCTTCATCGCCACAAATGAAGGCCAGGCCAAGGTAGGGCAACAGACGCACCAAGGTCAGCAACATTTGGCCACACGAGACTCAATGAAATTGAATTTCCGGGCAACAGAGGGAATAATCGGAAGGTCCCTGCCCTGGAGTCAAACTGCAGTCACATTTCCTTCCTCTCCGTGGCAGCTCCGAGCCCAACCTGACACCCCAGCCCAGCCCATCTGGCAGCTGGACCCAGTGCCTTTCCTGGAGCCCCACAGCCACATAGCCCAGAGTCAGACGGAAGGAGGGCACCAGCCCTCCCACCCACATCTCTCCTCATCTGTGCCATCTGTTGACCTAACTTAAAAAAAAAGAAAAAAGAAAATGACAACCACAACTGAGGTACTGCACAACGATTTTTGGTGATCAAATACCTTTCCCTGAAATATCATAAAGCATTAAGATCCCTACTTCAATACCCTTTATCCACTAAGGGGTTTTCTGATTCAATAAACAGGATTTTGGGCCCCATCCGCTCCTGCTTTCCTACCTCTGCTCTGGGGAGGACACGAGTTGCTTCCAATAGAGCTTGTATTAAGCCGAGCAGTTGATGGGGCTTTAATCTTGCAGAACACATGTTGAAAAGAATAAAACCAATTTTGTTTAGGAAATCAGGGGCCACATTCAGCTGGAAATTAGTTTTTTGGGTAATCTCAGCCCTTGTTTTGACCCAGGAGGCTGTGTGAACTTTACTGGGTACCCCTTGAAGGCCCAGACCACTAGGGCCCAAAGCAGGAGAGAGGGAAAGAGTCCTCCCCAGGGATCCCTGCCCCAAATCCTTTTGATTCTCTCTTCTCAGCATAGAAAGCAGCTCCAATCCAGGCTGCTTATGGATCAAGGCTAATCTGGATGTAATTCCCTGCTCGGCTTGCTGCACCCTTAGCAACACATAAATACAGATTAAAGGGTTATATAAATGCAATTTTCTAATTAATCAGTGCAAATCCAGCTACTGCAGAGGACATAGATTTCAGCTGTTACGGGAGAGGTTTTCTTTTTTGAGTTCAGTTTGCAAAATGCAATTTCTATGCCTGCGATTTCTAAGGCCCAAACACCACGGGGTGGTGACTAAGAGGTTCAACAGTTCCCAGGAATGTTCCATCATGACCCCAAATTCTCAAGTGCTCAGTAGGAAATATTGGGCCATGGTCAATGGCAAAAACCTGAGCTTGGAGCCATCCAGGTCAGGTTTAATCCTGGCTGTGTGGCCTAGGACAAGTTACATGGCCTCTCTGAGTCTCAATTTCTTCATTCTTAGAAAGATTAAGAGAACTGCCTTGTGGGGTTGCTGTGAGGATTTGGTGTCATGTTTTAAAGTGTGTGGTACGGTGCTGGTGAACTGCTAGCTAGTATTGCTTACAACTGAGGATGAAAATTCTAGGGGTACAGTGAGGAGATGGCCAACCACCTCAAGCCTGAGCCTCTCTTTTCCCGGTAGGATTCTGTGGATTAGTATTTGCCTTGCATAGAGAACAGGGTTCACATATTCAGGAAAGGTGTGGTCTCCCCCCAGCCTGCAGCCCTCCTTCCCTATCACCCCATCAAATTACTCCAAAGGTCCGAATGCGGGTAACAACGGCGTGGAGCACACACAGGGCTGCTGAGAAATCCTTCTGCTCTGAAGTTTCTTTCCCACAAGGTGAAGGGTGCACACACCCACCTGCTCAAATTCCCACCCACAGGAACATCTCTCGCTCATGCAGCCACACTCCCTGGCCGGTGAGCAGAATGCATGTTCTGATCCCCCAGTGTGGCCACACAGCTGCCCACCAAGAAAAGTCTCACCTGGAGGGAGCCACAGAAAGAAGGCCAACAGGCAAGGGGGAAAGGACGTGCTTGGGAATCTTTTCTAAACTGTATGATTTTAGATATTTCAGACCCATCATGTTAAGGGTGGCATTCACCAAGGTCACAGGTTAGAGGGTTCCAAGGACCTGCTTAAAGAGTGACTTGGCCAACTCAGCATTTAGTACAGGCAAGGGTACTAAAAATTAAAATTTTTTTGTTCTGATTTGTTTTCTCAGTTTTCTTAGCCATAAGCTGTCACCTCTGGCCTCATCTATGACTTGGGGCGACCCATGGGCTTCCCTAGTCCTCAGTTTCCTTTTTGGAAAACAGGGGGTGAAAGAACTGAACTTTGCTCATCTGGCTACAGGGTCAGGAGGCTCTCGAGGGAATTTGCTTGCAGACAGATGTGGGATGGATAGGAATGGCTGTGAGAGGAGAGGAAATCGCTCCCAGAGCATGGGTGCTCTGGAAAGGCAGACTCGGGCAATTCGGGTCCTGCCTCTCGTCTAGGACCCTTTGCCATGTTGGGAGCCCCAGGACTAGGACTGCCCACTCGGCTGGGAAGGGCTGGGTGCTGTCACTTTAAAAGTAAAGTGAAGTGTTATTAGCTGGGCTATTTTTTCAGGTGTGTTCTAATTGTACTAATTAACTCTAAGGTAGATTTTAGCACTCCAGCCTCCATCGCTGCCTTCAAATGCCAAAACAAATCTTGCCATAATTACCAGCAATCCTTTTCATTACCGGCTGCCTAATTATCCTATTAATAGCACATCCTAAGAGACAGTATTTGCTTGGCAGGCAAATATTTGTTTTTAAATGAGCAAACACAAAGACAAACTGCTCTGTTTGCAGAAGGATTCCAAAATGCAAAATGGCTTATATTCATGGAAAAAATAAGAATCCAAGGAAAACCAAAAACTTAATCCATTTGAACATTTGAGCATTCAAGTATGTGTGTTTTCCGCCCTCGCTGCGGTGCTGCGTGCTAGGGGTTGTTGAAGGCGATGCTGTGATGTGGAGTTAGATGTCTTATTCGGTTGGGGCTACACTTGGTCAAAGAGACCATCAACCAACATGGAATAAGGTGATGTTTCAGCCGGAAGGAGCCTCGAGGCCGGGGCGTTCTCTCCCCACGTTCAGCCGATTCAGTCACCTGGGGAGGGACTGGTCAACTGCACCTTCCCAGGCCTGTAGGTTTCTTCCTTCCTTCCACACGGAAGTGAATTGTTAAAATAAAAATAAAATCAGCCCCGCTGAACCACCTCTCCAGCCTTCCGTTATTTTTGCGTACGTGAGCATGCACAATTAGTCTTTATTTTTCGAAAAACAAGAATGAAATCATACTGTCGACTAGAATGAACCATATGAAATTGTGACATGTGACTGCATTACAACCTACCAAATGGCAAGCTCATATGGTTCAATTAAGACATTGTTCTGCATTTGTGGCTGAATTTTTAAAAACATTTATAGAGTATTGTATACGAAGATGGTCAGTACCATAAGGTAACCAGTCTCTACAGATGGCCCATCCAGCTACTTCTACCTTTCCCGTTTACAAACATCATGTGGCGGTGCTGCCGTGCCAGCCTCTCCGTGCCAGGCCTTGCCACACCTCCCCCAGCTGGTGCACCCCTCCAGGCTGAGCTCCTGTCCCACCGGCTCTGCAAACCCTCCCTTGATGGTGCCAACCTTCGCTGATGCTCCTGCTCCTCCGATCCTCTCATTCCGCACAACACACGACTGACTGTTTAACCGGAGATTTTAAAATATTGCCAATTTTGGTCACTATTTCTTGCCTGGCATCCCATATCCAAGAATATACTTCTGGTCCTCCTCCCACCTCAAAAATGCTCACAGTTTTGGAGACTACCTCCCGGGCACGGTCCTCCCTGGGTGCTCCACCGATGTCCCTCTGGCTTCTTATTGTCTCTGTTGCTGTTTTCTCCCTTCCTGGTCAATTAAAAATCCTCTTAGAACCGAGCTCACTGGCCGCTTATGTCTGTCTCTTTCAACAGTTTTGGAACATTTCCTTGGGGCCCTCATGACTCGGTTTCCTCATCTGTCCATTGCACCATCTTTGTGGCGTTGCTGGAGGGCTAAATAATGCCTCTGTAGTACCTGTCAGATGCCTTGGTCTTAAGAGGAATCAACTAAACAATGATCGTTAATACTTCTCTTAGAGCTGACGTCAATGGAGTCTTACAATGTGTGATTTGTCTTTGGTTTCTTCACCATGTTAGAAAAATGTCTTTCCATTCTTCACTTTCTGAGATTTTCAATCAAGAATACATTTCAGATGCCTGGCGCCTCTGCCTGAGGAGCAGTCAGCGAGGCGATGGAGCGAGCAAGGCATCGCCTACACCTGAGACGAACTACAGAACAGCCCGTGCCAGAGGTGGAAGTCCAAGTCAAATGTAGAAGGACAGCCTCACTGAGCAATCAAGAGTGTCAGTTGTACCCAAGGCGTTCTCAGCAGCAACAAGTACCTGTGGTGGATTTTCAGGCGGAACTGAGGCAGGCATTGTTAGCAGAGACACCAAGAGGCGTTTACAGCAGTGTCAGAGCATCAAGCTAGCTGATTTCAAGGAGGAAGAAAATAGGCCTGTCTACCGTTTGTGACCCTTCTGCACAGCTTGCACTGTTTCTAGGAGAATCTGCATCATACCTTCATCTGTAGCCTTCCCTTGGGTATTAAGGATCCCAAAATTTTACTGTTGACATTGACTTTGGTGGAACAGCAATCATGACTGTGGGCAAGAGTAGCAAGACGCCCAGCACATTGACTATGGAATGAGACGTATCCTACAAGACGGCCGAATCGTCATTGGCACCTTTACAGCTTTCGACAAGTGTATGAATTTGATCCTCTGTGATCGTGATGAGTTCAGGAAGATCAAGCCAAAGAATTCAAAATAGCCAGAACGTGAAGAAAAGCGGGTTTTAGGTCTGGTGCTCTTGCGTGGAGAGAATTTGGTATCCATGAATGTAGAGGGGCCACCCCTAAAGATACTGGTATTGCGTGGGTGCCACTGGCTGGAGCTGCAGGAGGTCCTGGGGTTGGAAGGGCTGCTGGCAGAGGAGTACCAGCAGGTGTGCCAATTCCCCAGGCTCATGCTGGATTAGTGGGCCCAGTTCCAGGAGCTGGGGGTCCATCCCAGCAGGTAATGACTCCACAAGGAAGAGGCACTGTAGCAGCTGCTGCTGCCAGTATTGCTGGAGCCCCAACACAGTACTCACCAGAACGGGGACTCCACTCCCACCTGTAGGCAGAGCAACTCCACCACCAGGCATCATGGCTCCTCCACCTGGTATGAGACCACCAATGGGCACACCAATTGGGCTTCCCCCTGCTCGAGGGACACCAATAAACATGCCCCCTCCTAGAATGAGGCCCCTGCCACCAGGAAATAGAGGTCCACCTACCTCAGAAACGTGTCCACCAAGACCTTAGAATACTGTTGATTCATCTAAGTCACTTTTTTCCCTGCTGCATGCCTTGTGAAATTGTGTAGATTGTTTGTGAGCTTTTTGTCCCCTCTTTCTGCATTGCTAATAGATAATAAATACATAGAGCAATTAAAAAAGAAAGAATACCTGGAAAGCAGTGTGGAGACTCCTTAAAAAATTAGGACTGGAACCACCTTATAACCCAGCTATCCCACTCCTGGGTATTTTCCCAAGAGAGCTGGAATCAGCGTTTTATAGTGATGTGGCTTCATCAATGTTTATAGCAGCTCAATTTACTATAGCTAGACTATGGAACCAACCCAGATGCCCCTCACTGGACAAGTGGATACAAAAACTTTGGTACATATATACAATGGAATACTACTTGGCCATTAGAGAAGATGATATTATGGCTTTTGAAGTCAAATGGATGGAGATGCAAAGAATTATGCTAAGTGAAGTATCCCAATCTCAGAGACTCAAGGCCGAATGGTTTCTCTCATTTGTGGAAGCTAGAATACATCGGGAAGCAGTATGTTAGATGGTTAAGCTAATAATAACTTCAAATTGAATGAGTCTTAACGCAACAGGGAGATGATTGTCTAGGATACCTGGAGGTGTAGGGTGGGGGACAGGGTGGGGGGAGGGCTTAGGAAAAATATCTTGGAGACTGGAGGGTGGGAATATGGAGGAATCATCTCAGAAGGAGATCTCTGACCTCACCGAGATATCCATTTAACTCAGGGGGTCTTCCGGGGGAATCAGCAACATGGGGAACCCAAGCTGGGCATCCATGACATGGCATTAGCCTTGGATAACTAAGTATATATACATTTATTCTTGATTATTTGACAATGTTTTCCCCTCAATTGTAACTCCATATTCATCTAATAAAAAAAAGTTTAAAAAAGGTACACATTTCAATTCAGTGAACAATTGTTAATGGTCAAATTAATTTCTTTTAAAAACTGACACTGTGATGCCAGAGTACGTTATCAGACCACCTCATATTAAGTGATCCCTTGGCCTGTGTCAACCTTGGTAAATCATGGCAGACTGTGGTCCTGGTAGGTTGCTGAAGCAGTGTTTGGCATTGCACCGCAAACTTTTACATCGATTCTTATTAGTTAAATTTGTTAATTTAATCAGTTTATTTTTCTCAGTATTTTAAACCATGATTATTCTCTCTTTGAAGAGTTGCTTCTGTCTTCTGCATAAATTTGATATTTATAGGTCCATATTTTAATTAATTTTAACATCTGTCCCCAATTCTACTGTCCTTTGCATCTCCTTTCTTGAATACTCAGTTTTGACTTATTTCTCACATGATGGAGGTATGTCTGCAGATCCTTGGAGAGCCATGTGGGTGATAACATTTTCTGAGGCTCACGTATCTGAACAGATGAAAAAAAATTGGATTGGTCACAATCTGGGCTTAATATTTTCCTTCATCAAGATTTTCAATAAAATAGATCCATGTTCATGTGGTGTATGGTGCTGCTGAGAAATTTGATAGGAACCTGTGGTGTGTGTGTGCGGGTGAGAGACAAAGAGAGAGAGAGAGAGAGAGATGGGGGTCTTGTTTGTTTTTTTTTAGCTTGAGTGTCTATAAAACAAATTTTAGTTTCTTGAAGTTCCAAAAACCATCCCAGGAATAGTCTCTGTTCATTTCTTCTTCTTTTTTTTCAAAGAGAGAAGGACGGTGAGAGGGGGTGGGGGAGAGAGAGAGAGAATCAATTTTTATTGAGTTTTTCACATGGCTTTCATTGCTCTGACACTTAGTTGTGTACGTGGGTGCTGGGGTTTGAACCCGTGCACTCACACATGCCAGGCAAACGCCATAACCACTGAGCCACTGGACCAGCCCCTCTTCATTCCTTCCTGCTGTAACACAGTGCAAAGCCAAAGGTTCCTTCTGCTTTGATTAGTGTCTTGACTTCGTTTCCTTGATTTTTTTCTTTTAGGCACCCTTGGTAAATACACCAATAAACAAGTAAAATCTAAATTCAAAAGAATAAATCAGGGTGTAAAACCCCTGGCCCAGTTTTTAAGGATTTGTATTAAAAGTTTTAAAAATTTACTTCTTTGTTTTTTAATTTGTGGAAGGTATAAACTCTCTTCGGTGTATAGTTCAGTGAACTGTGACAAATGCTTGGGTGTGTAATCAATCAGCACCACCAACAAGACACAGAGCACTTGTGTCACGCCCCAGATTCCCCCCTGCTCATCCTCTGTGGTCTGCTCACCAACCTCTGACAACCATGGGTCCATGTCCCGTCACCAGGTTATTTTTTAAAAACATTCATTGTTTTAAAGATGATCATAGGCTAAAATTGCCTCTTTTCCCTTTTGGTACACAGTCTAGACATCTTGGTACCTAGGTAGATCCTAGTATCCGCCCTCACAATCAGTTCCATCGTTATTCCCCCACAAATGCCTGGCACAGTCACCTCTAATCATGAGCCCAGGTGCCTGGCAACCACCCTGACCTGTTGCTCTTCCCATACGTTTGTCTTTTCCAGAATGTCACATAAACAGAATCATTAATACACAGCTTTTGGGGACTGGCTTCTCTCACGTCACATATCTTTGAGGTTCATCCGTGTTGGGATGATTTGCGGCTCTCCCCAGCAGAGCAGCGTTGCACTGTTTGGATGTACACACTTGGTTCATGCATACGCCCTGGCCCAGTTTTGAGGGTCTCCAGGGAGTTTGTCAAGGGATTTCTGCTTTATCATCTCCTCTCTGATTTGCCGCTTTCCACTGAGGGCTGCCATGGCGGTGACCCTTTGTCTCTTGCAGCCCTCTAAGTCCTGGCTCCTCTCCTGAAGCAATGCTATACTGCACTGTGCCAAGTGCCACATCTGTCTGGGGGGACAGGGAGAGTAGGGTGCCTGGGCTCCCAGTGGTGGAGCCCCAGTGACCTGGGCCAGATGCAGTGGCTGGGGAGACACCTGCTTTCTGCTTCTTTTCCCGATTTCAGGCTATTTTGACTCAAAGGAGGAGTGGGAAGAGCCCCATTGACTTATAGCCAGGACTAACTCCCATGTGGCCACTCCTTCTCTTAGTGTCCAGAGTGACATTTCCTTAGCATTTGGACACTTCATTGTGAGTGGGGAGGAGCCTTCTGGACCTCTGGCTGCGGTCCCCTGCAGTTCCTCTGCCCCACCCCTTCCACCCATTTGCACCCAGTTTCCTCACATCCAGGAGCCAGGCCAGGGCTCCCCCTTCCCGAACACACAAACACAAGCAGGGCAACGCTTAACAAATAATTTTATCCTGAGAGCTGGGCCCCTGCAATATCACTAAATTAAAATTTCTTTCTCATGACAGCTAGTTTTATTTAAAGAATATTATTTCCATTTTTCCACATATGTTCATTCTGGGATTTTTTTCCCCTAGAAAGTATGTTTACAGTTTTAAATTTTTATTATTTTTTAATTATCAAAATAAGATGTACTCTTTGCCTAAGACTCGTAAGGTTCAGGACAGAGTGAGGAAGCCGATCACCACGCCACAGCCCTGTTGTCCTTAGAGGCAGCTGCTACAGTCGAACACACTCATTTCACATTCCACCTGAGGGTATTTTTCTTTTTCCTACATGGTATTGTATGCTACATAATTTTGAGTACTGGTTTTGGTTTTGTTTACCATTATATCACAAGTGTTCTGCTGTAATATTAAAGAAAACTCTTGGAAAACATACTTCCCAGGGCCTTCAGCGTTTCATCAGGCCAACACCCCAATTTTGCTTAACTGCTCCCCAAGTGTTGAACATTTGGATTGTTTTCAGTTTTCCTTTGTCTTGGGTAACAGTGTGGTATACTTTATCCATTTTTAAATATTTTTCTTAAGATGCTTTCTAGAGTGAAAATTTAGTCCCTAAACAAGAACAAACCTTTCGGAGATTCTTGATACATAGATAGTTGTCTTTCTGCACTGTTGGACCAAGCCTCACCCTGCCCAGCAGTAATTCTGAGCAGTCCTTTCCCAAGTGACTACCGTTGGCCTTGATGTCATCACCAAATTAACCCTGCTGATGGGAAAGCTATGGACATGACATTTTAGTGTCTTATTTCCCATTCCCTAAGTGCTACATGACATTCTATGATGTGGACATCCCACATTTTACTTAAGTATTCCCCCTTTACTAGTAAATTATGCTGCTTCTAATTCTCACTACCATAATTAATGTTGCATTTAATGTCCTCGTACATAAATTATTCACATCAGTGATCATGTCGTCTCTTTTTCCTATATATCCACAAACTTTGCCCTTTCAATTTCTTCAGGTCTCTGCTGCCTGTCACTTCCCTGAGCACTAAATAACCCTTCTGTTTTTCTCTGACTCTCCCATCTTGTTCATTTTTCTTCCGGGTTATTGTCTTTGTTCATTTGGATTGCTATAACAAAATGCCAGAGACCAGGTAGTTTATAAACAACTGTTTTAGTCAGCTTTTTCATTGCTGTGACTGAAAGACCCAACAAGAACAATTTTAGGAAGAAAAGTTTATTTGGGGATCACGGTTTCAGAGGTCTCATACATGGACGGCCAGCTCCATTCCTTGGGGCTTGAGATGAGGCTGAACATCACAGAAGAAGAGCATGGTGGAGGGAAGCAGCTCAAGGCACAACTCCAGCAAGCAGAGAGAAAGGGAGAGAGGGAGACTACACTCACCACATACAAAATACATACCCCAGCGAGCCACCTCCTCAGCCACACCGCACCTGCCTGCAGTGGCCACTTGGTTAATCCTATCAGAGGGTTGATTTGCTGATTGGGTTAAAGGTCTCATAACCCGATCATTTCACCTCTTAGCCTTCCTGCATATGTGCTCTTGGGGGAACCTCACATCCAAGGCTGCTGGCCCCCAAAAGCTCATGGCCATCTTACAATGCAAAATGCATTTCATCCATTTCCAAGAGTCCAAGATTAACAGTTCCAAGATTGCCCAAAATTTCAAGTCCAAAGTGTCCTTTGAAACTTAAGGTAAACTCACACAGTGAACTCCTGCAAAAATCAAAAGCAGTTTACAAGTATCCAATATATAAAGATACAGACCAAACATTTCCATTCAGAGAAATAGGGCCATAGAAGAAGGGACAAGACCAAAGTAAGATCGAAATGCAGCTGGGTGAACCAGTCCTGCAGCTCGGTCTCTGACATCTGGAGCACATGGCATCTCGAAGTTCTCTACGAAAGGCTTGTGTAGCTCTACTCCTGTGGCCTCGCTGGTTGCAGCCCACATGGCCTCTCTTGGCTTGTCACTGGTCAATTCCTGCAGCTTTCCTTGGCGGTCATTCAACAATACTGGCATTTCCTAATGTCCGGGTTTCCACCGAAGCTTCAGTTTCCTTCTCACATCTCCATGCACCCTAGTCTCCTGAACTGCGAGAAATAAATCTGTTGTTGCTATAATTTGGAGCAAATCTGATACGAGGTGAGGGCCCATTTCCTGCTTCATAGATGACACCTTCTCCACGTGTGCTCATGTGGTGGGAAAAGACAAGGTAGCTGTCTGGGGCTGCTTCCGGGACACTAATCCACATCACAAAGGCTCCACCTCTCTGTCCTACTGCATCCAGAGGCCCCACCTCCTCCTATCACCTTGAAGATTAGGTTTCAGTGTGTGAATTTGGGGGCAGGTGGCATGAACACTCAGACCACAGTGATGTCAACACCTGGTGTGTTTATTTATGCATGGTCTGGTCTTCACCATCACAATGGAGAGCCACAAAGGCCCAGATTTTTGTCTGCTTTTGTACAAGTGTCACATGTCTATTAAATAAAATTTATAAACAGAAAAATAGGATAAAAGATACCAAATCACAACGGTCCCTATTTTGGTATGCTTTGTATTCTTTTGTTGTTGTTCTTTTGATTTTAACAAAATCAAGATCATTTTATATTATACATATATGTATAAATGTGTGCGTGTGTGCGTGTGTGTGTGTGTGTGTTCTGACCGTCAAACCCACACTAATGTCTCTGCCTCTGGTATGCCAGGAGCACATACTGGAGAGGCCACTTCTGGCCTCCCTATCACTAAATCAATCTCCACTTTCCATCCTTCAGTGACTCACCCCCGTCACTCTGGAGATGCCTTGTTGACATCTTCTGTGTTCCAGGATTCAACAATACCATCACCTTCTTGTTTTCCTTTCTTTCATCCCAGTAATAACTAGAGAGTTTGAGATTCAGCGTTGGAAGGTAACATTTTCACTTAATATAAATTCAAAGCCCCATGATTTACTGTGATCAATGTGACTTGGAAGTTTTCATTCAGAACTAGAATTTTGGGGCAGAAGGTAAAGTGCTCTGAGTATATTCCAAAGGGTTACAGGAAGCACCCTGTATCCCCGGAGCATCACCTGTCACCTGTCCCAGGCCTGCTGCCTGCCATCCTATCCCTGTTCTAGTCTTCTTCTTCCTTGTTTTTTACTGAGTTTTAGAATTGTGGTAATATGTATAGGACAGGTTTCAACATTTCCAGTGTGCAGTCCAGTGGCATCACACACAGTGCCATTCGTCTCCATAATTCCCCAAAAGAACTCTGCATCCATAGATGCCAAATCCCCATTCCCTTCTGCAGCCCTGGGTGACCAGTCACCTCTGTGAATTTGACTACTTCACACACCCCATGTGAGTGGAGTCATTCAGTATTTGTCCTTTCGTGTCTGGCTACGTCACTTCACAGAGTGTCTTTGTGGTTTGTTTCTATTCTCTCCTTTAAAATGTGTCATATACCCGCTCTATACATGGGCCTGGGGACCTGGAACAGCTGTGTTGCGGGGCAGATAAACACCATCAACTGAGACATCAGACCCATAAAGGGATCAGCCTATCAAACACTTCTCAAGTTCGTGGTTAAGAGAGGGGAAGGGATAAAGAGAAGATTCCATTGACTAAAAAGGCCAGGTGCATCAGTGGGGAGAGAGGGAAGTTAGGGTGGAATGGGGCAGAGATCAGTTTTGTTAATCAAGATGTCCTGGGCACCTTCAGGAATGAGGGGTGGGAATGGGCAGCATCTCAAACCTCAGACTGAATGTGCTTGGACCATATAAACTGGAAGAGGATTTGCAAATCCATGACTGTTTTTCCATTATGAAAGACTCGATGACTCAATGCACAATTCTTATTTGATCCCATACAACTCAATGCTAGCACCCTCTGTTAGTAGTTGGCCTGATATCTTTTCTATACTTTTTAAAAATAAGTGTATGTGCATATAGAAATCTACAGGTTTCTGTGTGTGGGTTTGTTATGCTTTGACCTAAGCGGAACCAGCTGTGTATGTGTGTGTGTTTAAATTTTCTATTTTTGCACAATATATCCTAGAGATCACTTACAGGGATGCTTCATTCTTTCTATGTCCCCACTGTGTGAACACCCATTTGGATATTGGTTTGGTTGCTTTTACAGAGACCAAATATCAGAGCCTCAACAAGGTGGGAGTTGTGGCTTTCGTGTAAGTGTTGGAGCAGGTGGTGATGTAGGTTGTGGGTGGCTCAGATGATCCCACCACACCACTAGATGCCCGGATCTTCCCCCTTGTTGCTTTGTCTTCTGTCGGGAGGTCCCCATCTGCTAGCAGAAGCTAGCTCCTTACTCTCAGTGAGGGGAATTTTTTTTTGGCCCTGGAAAGGAGGAAAGAGAAATTGGAAGGTAAGCATCTGTCTTTTCAGGGCATGGTCCAGAAGTTGCATGCATTGTCTGCTTAAAAATCAAGGGCTACCCTGGCTCTACAGCCTCGTGTGACTGCTGAGGAGGCTGGGATGTGCAGCACATCATGGGCTTTGTTACCTTTAAAATGAAAGAGAGGATGGCCAACAGGCCACCACCATAGCCCCTTCCCCTGTGTGCATGCCCCCTCAAATGCTAAACCATTTCTCTACTGGTGGATCTGCAGAGTGTCTCTGATTTTTTGGTATCACAAGCGTCACAGTAATGACTGTCCTTGTATGCACTATTTTTTGGGTACACAAGAACTTCATTTCACAGGGCAGAGTTTGAGGCTAAGGAGGTGAACTAATTGACTTGCTTGTTGAAGCATCAGGGGTACAAGGACCTCTGACAGGGACCTCTGACAGTCGCTCTAGGATTCCTCTGAGGCTATCCTTCCTCTTCCTGGAGGGGGCTTTGGCTCCAGAAGTTTACCTGGAGGACAGGGCTTCTCAAACTTTAATGTGCACCTGGGTCATCTGGAGGTTTTCCTAATGTGCGGATTCGGAGGCAGGAAGCCTGGGATGGGCCCTGTATTGTGCATTTTCCTAATAAGCTCCTAGGTGCTGTTGATGCTGCAGGACTGTAGACCATGCTCTGAGAAGCGAGGTTACCTCCCCTAACCTAATTCCTCTTCCTTCCCAAGATAGAAAGCACCCTATGCAGAAGCTCCTTAGTCCACCAGAATTGATGAGCAGTCAGGAGGAAATTCTCTGTCAAATGATGTAATGACCTAAAGAACGGGGTTCTTCCAGTTCTCATAATTTTTTATTTGAGGCAACCTCTTTTGATGACATGATCCTCTGTTCCAGGTCTGCATCATCACTTGCAAAGCAATGACCTTTGACACTGTCCAGTAACTGACCTGGTCATGTCCTGGAAAGCCTGGGTGCTCTACAACCATCCAGCCCTCCAGTGCACACTGTGTGACTGCCTGGGTGGTTCCTGGCCCTGCCAGGTGAAGTGCCACCATCCAGAGACCTCATCTGTGGCCTCTCCGCCTAACTTCCCCGCCAGCCTGGTGTGGAGGCATTTAAAACAAGTCCTGGTGGCCACACATCCAAAAAGGATGTGTGACAAATTGTATCACAGCGTGTTGTGTTGATGCTGACGGCGAGTACTGTGGGGATAGTGACAGAACTTATAGTTGCATGGTGCCCTGGAATCACATGCAGGGGACCCTGTGCTATTCCTATGAAGGCAGCCTTACACACAACCAGATCAAAATCCACACTCAGTCCCCAGAGTCTGCCTAGCTCCTCAGCATCAGCTGGCTGGGGAGAGGGAAGGGGCAGAGGGAGGCAGAGCAGAGCCTGCACCTGGAAATCAGCAAGCCCCCTAAGTCCTCCATGATTGAGGGGGGCTTTGGGAGGAGTCAGTCAGAGAGGGAAATAAATTACTGCAGCATTCCAGAGAGACCCAGATAGATGCAGAGACAGAGAGGTGGGACGGGGCTGTGAAACGAGGTGGAGGAGGAGGCCATGGGGGACAGAGAGAAACAGGGGAGGGGGCAGAGATGCCCAAAGGGAGGAAGACAGAGTTGCCCCAGAGGGTATGTGGCTGGCTTTAGGGGAGCATCCTTTAACAATTCCTGTGGGCAAAGTCTCCATATCCAGCGAGTCTGAGCCTTGGCCTTCTCCCAGAATGAAGCAGATCCCGCCCCTAGGAGCAACAGGGGCCATCTTAATAACCCAGCAGGAGGGCCCCACAGCCCAAAGATCCATCCAGATCTGTTGGCAGTAATTGTTAGGCCCAGTCCAGTCCAGAAGCAGTTAGGTAACATAAAAGGAGAGAGAGAGGGACAGGGAACTACACATAGAGATGCCCCCTAGTGTGACTTTCCCTATGATCCTCAGAGGACCAGTTCAGTCCCTGCCTATCTCTTGTCATTTTTGAAGATGTCAGAGGCATTTGTGGATAATTCTTTGGGGAAATAAGTCTCGTTATTCCAAGGGGTCTTTGGAGCACAAGATTACCTCAGTGGTGGCTGATTCATTAAGCAATGAGAGACGCCATGAGCCCCTATTCCACATTCTCACCACTGAAGGACTCCACCTTCACCTAACCTGGACAGAAATTGTGAAGGGGTTGGCACCTTAATTCTGGCTCGGCTTCCAAATGCAGTGGAACCCTGTCCCATTCTGAGCCTCAGTTTCCCCATCTGTAAGAGGAGGACGGCAGGCCAGGTATGAAGGCTCTGTGAGCTCTGCTTTGAAGCTCTGCAGGATCTGTGTGCGGTAGGATGCTGGGGGTCCTCAGGGTCAGCTGAAAAGCAGGAAGCTCTGAGTCCTGAGGTTGATAGATTGGGAGCTCCCCCTCCAGGGGACCTGCCTGCCACAGAGGACCTGCTTTTCCTGGTACACCTGACTCCCCTTCCTTGCATTTCCATCTGAGCCAAGTACCTTGCAACAACTGAAAGAGATTGGACTTCAGCCATCGCTAGCTAAGTGTGTTACACGTCCTTAGAAGATCAAGATTGAGAATGTAGCCTCTGAATTCAGACATACTTGAACTTGAATCCAGCTCTGCCACTTCCTCAGGAGAGTGACTTAACCTCTTATAGCCTCAGCTGTCTCATCTGTAAATGGGGATAATAATAGTGCCTACCTCATAAGGTTGTCATGAGAATTCAATGAGATAAGTAAAGAGCTCAGCACAGTGCTGGGCACGTGGTACGTCCTCAAAAAATGTAATGGTTCACATATGGGTGTGAATGCTTGCACATATTTGGACAAATCAGTGAATACAAATTTATACACAGTCGTGGACAAAAGCTAAGAGACCTTGAAGAGATACAGCAAAAGTTGACTTTCATCCTCCCAAAACCCATTCCTCTCTTTCAGAAGCATCCCCGGTGAAGAATTTGTATTCTTTCAGACTAGTTTATAAACATTTATGTGCATACATGCTGGGACACAAATGGTTTGTTTTATGTTTACAAAATATGTATTGTTCTATATCTGTTTCTTTATGTCTTTGCAGATATTTTAAATTTTTTCATATACATCTATTCCAGTATGAAAACTTCAGTGGAGTCCTCCACAATGCAGCTGAAGCAATTTAACTTCCCTCTACAATCAACATTCAGTTTCATTTTTTCTTTATTCCTTGTTATGGCAGTATAGCAAGGACAGATGTTAAATGATGTATTGCTTTGTGCATGGGGGGCTACTCAAAGATCTAAGCTGAAAATGTTCACTATACCAAATTCCCGTTCAGCAATGATATCTCAACATATGGCTGCCAGCAATGCCTTAGAAAGCCATTTCTTCCACCCCTCTCCAACACTGAATGTTTTTCCACCCTCTTCCTAACTTTGTGCCAGTCTGATAGGTGATAAGCAGTATGCCATTACCACTTTAATTTACATATTTTTTTGCCTTTTTTTTTTTAAAGAGAGAAAGGGACAGTGAGAGAGAGAAAGACAGAATCAATTTTATTTAGCTTTTAATGTAGCTTTCATTGCTCCAACACTTAGTTGTGTACCTGGTGCTGGGATTTGAACCCATGGCCTTGTGCATTCCAGGCTGGCATGTAACTGCTGAGCCACTGCTCCAGCCCCTAATGCACGTATTTCTGATTACCATAAATATGCTCATTTTCTCATGGCTTGTTGGCCATTTCGTTTTCTATAAACATCCTTTTGACATTCTTTGCTCATTGTTGTGCTGAATTATCTTTTTTAATTGGCTCTAAGGGCAATTAATATATGCATGATAAATTTGTCTTTTATTCAGATGCAAACATTTTCTCTTAGTCTTTTTTTTTAAAGAATCAATTTTATTTAGTTTTTCATGTGACTTTTGTTGCTCCTACGTTTAGTTGTGTATGTGGTGTTGGGGTTTGAACCCATGTCTTCACGCATGCCAGGCAAGCGCTGCAACCCCTGAGCCACCACTCCAGCCCTTTCTCCTAGTCTTTTCTTTTTCCTCTCTCTTTTTTTCTCCTAGTCTTTTGATTTTTACTACTGAAATACATTCCCAGTCCTTATTTATTTATTTAGTCTCTTTCATATCTGACATATTTATGTGGTCGTATTTATGTGGTCATATTTATCAGTTGCCATTGAGTCCTGAGTCTTCAAACAGTACTTTCTCTAAGGTTATATCTTCTCCTAATACTTTTATTGTTTCGTTTGTTAATTTTATTTCTGGGGGCTGGAGCAGCAGCTCGGCAGTTATGGTGCTTGCCTGGCATGTGCGAGAATACAGGTTCAAACCCCAGCACCACTTACACAACAAAGTGTCCAAAACTAAATAAAGATTGATTCTCTCTTTCTTTCTTTCTCTCTCTCCCTCCCCCCTTTATAAAAAAAAATAAGAGTTATTTCTGTAGTCCATTTGGAACCATTGTTCATGGGGGATGGGAAGCCTGGTTTTACTTCTTAGCCCCAATGGTTACTCTCTTTTTCCAACATGTTTCTCATTTAGGAAAAATCTGTACTTTTTTCAATGATAAGGATGGCCACCTTTATCATATAATCAAATGCCATTTATGCATGGATGATAAATTGGCAGCCCTTAGGCCAGAGATAACCCATTTTTTGTACCTTTGTATTTTCTATTTTGTATAAAACCAATGCAATCATGGGTTTCAAATCTTAAAAAGTACAGGATAGTCCAGCAGAGACCAGTGGCTGTCTACCAGCAGCCTGCCTCTCGTCTGCGGTCATATGCCTGAGTTCAAGTCAATAGGATGTGAATAGAGATCTGAGCTCTTCTAGGCCTCGCCCAGGAAGCCTCTCCAGCATGCTCCGCCCACCCCTTGCCCTTCCTATGCGTTGGAAGAATGACCAGCAAGCTTGAAAGTCATGTGTTAAAGATGGGAGAGATAGCATCAGCTGGGACCCCCAAATAATCCCGCTTAACAAAATGCCTACTCTGCAATATTAAGTGAACATGAAAGCAACCCCTGTTGTGGTTGAACCAGGAGATATGGATGTCTGCCTTTTCCTGCAATTCAGTTGATTCTTACTAATCCAGGTTCCCAGTAGGAGGTTCCTCTAGTTTTCCACCATGGAGGCAACTAGTGCTGTCAGCCTGTTGTGCAGACTTCTAGAGATATTCTAGACACTTATAAACAATCTCACAGATACCTGTGTGTGCATACACATGTGCTTTTCCAACTGGGCATGCAATGTTAGCCCCCTCTACGTATCATTCTGTGCCTTGGTTTCTTCCATATAACAATATGTTTTGGAGATCTTTCCACATTGATGGATGCAGTGCTCGTCCACTGCTTTGAGGTTCCGTGATATTCCAGTGCCCACTACTCTGCTGCCTGGAGGTACCATCATTTATTTAATTAGCTCTCTACAGATGAACACTTGGGTGTTTTTTTCCCCAAACTTTTTATTATAAACAGTGCTTCAATGTCCGACCTTACATAACCTCTTTTCCATCTGTTTGAGAATATCTGTAGGATAAATTCCTAGAAGTGATATTTCTGAGTTAAGGGGTACAAGTTTGACAACTTTCTTCAACTGTCTGCTGCAGTTGGCCAAGTTGTCCTTCTGGGAGTGATCTGTGAGAGCCTCACCAACACAGCAAGGTATCAAAATGTTCAATCTTGCCAATTTAATAGATGAAAACTGGTATCTCATTGGAGTTTTAATATGCATATTTCATATTATGACTAAAAATGAACATCTTTTAGTGACTTTCTATTTATGTTCTTTGCCAATTTTTCTCATGTTTTTTTCTCAAAGATCTCTTTATATATTAGGTTATTAGCACTTTGTCTTTTATATAAAACACACTTTTAAAAACCAGATTGTTATTTTTGTCTTTAATTATGATGGGTTTTGCCATGAAGAATTCTTTTCTATGATCAAATTGACAATTTTTAATAGCTTCTGAGTTTTTAAAAACTATTTACAAAGTATTATCTACTGTAAGATTATAAAAATATTCCCTGGTAAACTTTCCTACTACTTTGAAGTTTTTAATTATTAATATTTAAGTCTTTGATTTATCTATCCAGTTCACTCAAAACTCTCTGGCTTCATGAAGCTTCCATTCTGGAGGCAGAAAGCAGACAGCAAACAATATAAATGAATATTTCACTGCACTAATCTGTTTATTTATATGCTGGTACTATTAAAGCTTTAGACTATGTTTCAGAATCTGATAACATTAGTGTCCTCAGCAAGGCACGGAGGCACAGGCCTGTAACTCCGGCAAGTCAGGAGGCAACTGAGGCAGGAGGGTTGCAGGTTGGAATCAGCTGAGCAATTTAGAGAGACCCTGTCTTAAAACATTGAACATATTAGGTGGAAAGTGGAAAAACTTTTTTTAAAACACAAATAGCTGGAGAGATATCTCAGTGGTAGAGCACCCTTGGGTTCAATCTCCAGTACCCATCCCCCCCAAAAAAAATGTTAATCTCCCTTCTTTACTCTCTGTTTTTGGAATTGTCTTATTATTGCTTGCTTATTCCCCACCCCTACATCAGATTCACATGTCTATTTCTTCCAAATTGCTATTAAGTGTTACTCTAATATTATCGATGAACTCAGAGGGAATTGACCTTATGATGATGTCGTGTCTTCCTACCCAAGAACATGGTGTGTCTCTCTAAGTCTTCTGTTATGTCTTTCAGGAGCATTTAAGGTTTCTTAATTTAGTTCTCATGCACTCGTAGCATTTAGACATGTTTTCCTCGTTAGCTAACAACATTGAGAAGCTGAGAGGATTCATTTTTTTAAATCTGGTGGAAAGATCTGGCAACAGGGAGCCCAGGTCCTGCCAGGCAGGGACTGATTGCCCACTCGACAGAGGCTCACCCTCGGCCCCTGACCCACAGCGCACATCTGGCCAGACCTTTGTGGACTTTGGGTTGGGACCCTGATCCGGCAACTCAGGTGCATCCACATGGCTGTGAGCTCATTGCATGTGCACCACTGGCCTCACCTGCCCCTGCTCTCAGCTGCTTGCCAGGAGACCCTGCATTGCCACCTGGGTCTCGTCTCCTGACACCATCCTTCACCCCAGCCTTGGTTTGAGGGCCAGCTCTGCATGTTCCTCAGTGCTGGCCTTGGAGACCAACCATAGAAGCTTTGGTTCTGAGCATCATTTCTGGGCTCAGTGGAGGTGCCAGGCTGCCCGCTGAAGTTTGGCTCCTCTGGCATCTGCTCCTAAGATGGCACAGTCTAAAGGCTCAGAGAACTTAGCACTCTATGTGGAACCCTGTGCGGTGAGAGGGAGACGGTGGGACGGAGACAGAAAATAGCTTTGTTTCTTCCCTGCTGAAAGACAACTCCAAGGAGCAGTGGCTCCAAACAGCCTGTCCAGACGCATCCAGCGTACAGGAGCGACCACTGCGGGACACACACCCTCTTGCTCGCTTGTCTTCCTGATGTGTTAGTCTCTTAGAACTGTGGTAGCCGTGTGCCCCCAATGGGCTTAAAATAACAGAAATTTATTCTCACACGGCTGGACGGCTGACATTAAGGTGCTGGCGGGGTTGTGCTCCTGTGAAGGTGCGAGGGAAGAATCCTTCCCTGCTTTTCCCAGTGTCTGGCGGTTACTGGCGGTTTTCAGTGTCCCTTGGCTTGTGGCATTGTCACTCTGATCTCTGGTGCCACTTTCATGTGGTTCCGTTTTTTGCGTCTGTGTGTCTAAATCCTTCCCTTTTATAGGATCACTAGTCATTGGACTTATGGCTCACTCTAATCTAGTGTGACCTCACCTTAAATTAAGATCCAATTTCCAAATTAGATTATGTTCCAGGTTTCTGGATGAATATAAACTACTCAACCCAGTTCACCCTCTTTCCATTCTTATTTTTCTTTTGTCCTCAATCTTGGTGCCTAGAAATTGTACTCCTTCCAATTTTATCTTGAGCTATTTTTTCTAGGGAAACGAGGGGGAAACTCCCACCCCTAATATTCCAGAAGAATATTAGAATGTATATATTTGAATTCTAGAAAAGCATATTTAGAATTTTTTTAAGAGAGAGAGGGAAAGAGAAAGGAGAATTAACCTTATTTATTTTTTCATCTGGATTTTGTTTCTCTGACACTTAGTTGTGTATTTGGTGCTGGGGTTTGAATCTGGGTCCTTGCACATGTCAGGCAAGTGCTCCAACTTCTGAGCCACTGCTCCAGCCCAACAACTCTAGAAAATTCTAAAAAGACAACTCTTGTTGTCTTTCTTTTCCCACAAACATTTATTGCACATTGATTTTACATTAGGTTCTGTGCAATCATGAAAAAACCCACGAGAAGTTTGAGATAGATTAGGGTTTGCCAAATACCTACACTGGGGACCTATGAGTTAAATATATTTCCTTATAAAAACTGCAGTAATGAGGAAAAGAAGATGGGGAGGCTTAGTGCTACAATTTGGATATGATTTTGGTGTGTCCCCCAAAGGTCTGTGTGCTGGAAGGCAGGTCCCACTGTGGCCATGCTGATGTGGAGGAACCTTTAAGAGGTGGGGTGTGGTTATTGGCAGTAATCACCCTTGGAAGGGTGATTATCAAGGAACCTTGGTCAGCTCCCATGAGAGTGGGTTATTATAAAAAGAGCAAGCCTGGGCTGATGAATTTCTGGCTTTATCTTACCATGTGATTCCTTTCTCACATGGCAGATTCCCTTTCCATTTCTGCACCATGTTGTGATGTAGCCCATGGAGCCCTTGCCACAGGTTGAGCAAATAACTAAGTAAACCTTTACTCTTTAAAAACCCACTGTCAGGTGTTTTGTTATAGCAACAGAAAATGGATTAAAACAGAGGAACCGTAAAGGAAGTAGATTTTAAAAATGGCAAAAGGTTGTATACTCTTGTCTTCCCCATCAGTGGATCAACCTTTGCCAAAAAATTCAGAGCTGACTGATGATATAGTAAGATGCTCTTATAACTAGTGGGAGAGAGTGCTCAGTAAGTGGTAATAAAAGAGCATCATCAAATAAAAGTGAGACCAATAGAATAGAGGAAGGGGATTGAGAGGAAGGGAGAAGAGGAACAAAAATCTACCAAATATTGCTATGCTCATGTATGAATACACCAAATAAGCCCTGCTTATTTCTATATAATTATAATGCACTAATTAAAACAATAATAATAATAATAATAATAATAATAATAATAGAAAGGAGATCAGTAGAGTAGAGCAAGTGAAATCAGGAAGAGGGAGGACAGGAGCACAAGGGAAGGTACTGAGGAATGAGGTTGGCAAAACTGTCATGTGCGTGTACAAACTTGGCTTGAGGGATCCTACTATTATGTATAATTATAATGTACTAATAAAATAAAAAAAGGGCATCATCAGCTTGATGGGTTACTGAGTGTGTGCCACAGGACTTTGTTTTAAGTGCTGACCAGTTTATATTTCAATCAATACCATTGATGAAAGCATAGAGCAGCTGATTGCCGAATTTTCTGATGACCTGAGTTTGGGGAAGTGGGTAAAATACACTGGAAGAAAGGTACGATGCATGCACGTGTTGCCAGCCTAGATTGAAGGGGCAAATCCAATACGATAAAATCTGCTGGGGCTAGAGCCGTGGCTCGGCAGTTGCGGCGCTTGCCTGGTATGCACAAGTACACGGGTTCAAACCCCAGCACCCACGTACACAACTAAGGGTCAGAGCAACAAAAGCCATGTGAAAAACTCAATAAAAATTGATTCTCTCTCTCTCTCTCTCTGTCTCTCTCACTGTCCTTCTCTCTTTAAAAAAAAATTACTGAGGATAAGCATCAATGTCTGTATTATGGATCTGAAAGCTAAACACATAAATTGTGGATATATTTTTAAGACAGATGCAGGGGTGGGGGTGGGGGTTAGTCAGCTTTAGCTCCGGATGTGGCACAGCTGAGAACAGAAAGGGTGCGGTTTGGTTTTATTAAGAAGCTCAGCACCAAATCAGGGAGCAGGCAGGTGTGTGTGGTCTGCACTGTGCAGCTTGTTTCTGGAGGGGCCTGTCCCGGTCCTCCCATGGGCAATGGGCAGGGGAGTGGACTGTTCTGGCATCAGGGGCTGCTTTGGAGGGAGACAGCTTCTTTGGGTTTCGTCCGGAGAGCTGGTTTTACAGGGTAGAATTAATTAACTAATTAATTATTTCAACAGATACTAATTGAGCTACACTCCAGGCCATTCAAGGGTTAAGTGTTGTGACACTGCAGTGAACAAAACAAACAAGCCAGGTCCCCAGGGAGCTGTGGTCTAGTGTGGACAGCCGTGATGGAGTGGAAACAGCCACTTCCATGACCTTCAGCAGCGTGTGCTGGAAACTCTGGGGTGCACAGAAGGCACCTAGGTTTGGGCTCAGGGTAGCATCCTGAGATCATAGGGAACAATGTTACCAACTTCCATCAGAGTTGGCTGGAGAGATGCATGTGACCACCTTGAGTCATACTGTTTCCTCAGGAAAATTCTCCTGAACCTACATCCTTTCACACAGCTCTGTCATGCAGCCATCAAAGGCTAAGGGCGGCCATGTCGCTGGGGGTTGGAGTGGATGGTGCTGAAGACCAACAGTTCAAGGCCTTGGACCTGTCCCAGCTCTGCTGCAAATCTCTGTGTAATCTCAGACAGCTCTTTTTCCTTCTGTGGGCCTCAGTTTCCTCATCTGTAAAAATATAAACCTT
Source organism: Aplodontia rufa (assembly GCA_004027875.1). NCBI lineage: Eukaryota > Metazoa > Chordata > Mammalia > Rodentia > Aplodontiidae > Aplodontia > Aplodontia rufa. The sequence continues at coordinate 88,562 of PVKS010000682.1, read as the reverse complement.
AGTCCCAATGATCCTGTTGATTGCTATTCTGAGATTTTTGTGATCCGTATTAAATACCCACACCCGTGGATGCACATTTACGCACCCCTCTTGGACTCCATTACAAGGCTCCATCCTGTGATTTCTTCATAATCCCTGTTTCATTGACTGGGTCAATCACTTACAGGGGCTGCAACTCAAAGGGATAGGACTCTGCATTTTCTGATTCCAAGGACCCTTCACCCAATGCTTAGGGAGGCAGGGGCCAAGTTTCATGTTACTATCATGAAATATTGGAGACTAGTGTTTATTTATCTCATGGTTCTGGAGGTTTCAGTCCTAGATCACGTGGTCATATTGCTTGGGTCTCTGTAAGGGCACTAGAGGGCAATGTTAGGGGCCACATGAACCAGCAGACAGAGTGAAGGGCAGAGATACTAGATTCCTATTCACCTAAGGGCATCCATAAGGCTCTACTTCTGAAAGATCCACACATCTTCCAACACCATTGCTCTGGGGATCAACCCTTTAACACATGGGTGTGATACCTGTATTCAAACCACAGCAGGAAGCTACCACGTGGTGATCCTCAGACCTGTGCATTGAAACAAAACACCAACCAAACTCAAGGATTCTGGGGAGGAATCTCAGTGCCCTGAGTCACTGAGCAATATCAGAGTTTGCCCCACATGTGGAAGGGCTGCCCAGCTCCTCAGCCCACTAGTTTCTGGACCCAGTATCCTTCAGGATAAGCCATGACACACACTCATTAACTTCAGCAGCTGGAAACTTCTCCATAGAGCCACCTTGGGTGAGTGTTCCAGCCCCAGGTGTCCCAACAGAGCTGTGATAGCAGAAGCCTGCCCGTCCCTTCTCTTCAGGACAAGCACTAGTGAAGGACCTGGTTTCCTTTGAAGGGAAAAGACAAAGGAAAATTGACAGACTTTCTCTTCTTACTATCCCACATGGAGGCGATGGGGCTTGCCATGAAGCTCAAATCTATTCAGTCCTAAAAACTAACTGTAAATGCTCCAACTCTACACGTTAGTCAGCTTTTGTTGCTGTAACAAAATGCCTGAGAAAAATCAACTTAGAGGGGGAAAGATCTTTTTTGGCTCACAGTTTCAGAGGCCTCAGTCCTTAGTCAGCTGGCTCCATTGCTTTGAGCATAAGGTGAGATAGAAAATTGTGATGGAAGGGCATGGCTGCTTACCTTGTGGCAACTGGGAAGTAGAGAAGAGGGACCCAATCCCTTCAACAAGGTCCTATCTCCTACAATTTTCAACAGCAACCAGTAATTTATACAAATGAGGAATCCCTAATGAGGTCAGAGCCCTTGTGATTCAATCATTTCATATAAATCCCATCTCTGGACATTGCTGCGTTGGGGACCTAGCCTTCCATATGATCCTTTAGGGAGCATTCTAGATCCAAACCCTAACACCATGCATCTTTCCAACTACTCCTCTATTTCTCTCTTTTTTAGTCAAACTTCTATGAAGCCATGTACAAAGCTCTCCATTTCTTTATCCTCCACTCTGTAGCTTCACTGTGTCCCCTGTTACCTCTTTGATCATCCGTCTCCTTCTTAGAATACAAGACCCTCTCTGTCCCTGCACCCCTGACCACTAGCTCCTACTTGACACCTAGTAGATACTCAAAATACATATATGAGTATCTATAATGGATAAAGAAACTAATAAATGGAAGCCACCACCTGGTTCCCATGCCTACCTACTAAGACTGCCCCACAGCCTGCAAGAGCTCCCTGGGGTGGGATTCACGGGAAGCTTTCCTGTTCTTGTTCTCCAGCACCGCTCAGCTGCACGTGACCCTGTTTGTACCTCCCCTGCTCTGCAACTTCCTCTGGGTTCCTGTGAGACTGTTCTCTATTGATCCTTCTGCTTCTCTGATTGCTTTTCAATCCCTTCTCATAGACTCCCTGCCCTTAGGTGAATGTTTTCCACTCAGATTTCTAGTCCATCATATTGTCACTGGGCATATGGGCCTATGCATCATGAGTGGTTAGAGTTCATCTCAGCCTCCAAGCCACTAATGCAGGATCAGAATTCCCTGTCCATCCAGGGCAAATGAACACAGGGTTGGACACATTTCACACCATGCCTGAGATTTTGCCCAAGGAAAGAGGGTGGACTCCAAGGTCACTGTTGGAAGTGACAACTCACTCGCATGTGAAGTTAGGCACTTCCTTGACTAGTGTGGAACAGCTTCCAGGAGGATGTGATTGGACCTGGGAGAGAGGAGGATGTAATCTGGGCAGAACAGGTTCAGACCAGGGCTCAGTCCTGCTAGATTCCTGGTGCTTTTCAGAAGCTGAGTAATTTTTTAAATTTATTTCCAACCACAGTTAAGAAACAAAGGAGAAAAGGAGACACAAAGAGGATCACTGGAGGGAAGAGATAAGCTGAAGAAGCGGGTGGGAAGATAGAGAAAGGGTTAGAGTGTGTGGCGTAGAGGGAAGAGCGGGACTGTGTGAGACCCAATACCTGCTGGAGTGGGTTCACAGTCTCACTGTGACAACAAACTACTTGGCTTGTACAGATCGCAGATGCTGTTGGCACTTGGCAGTTGGACGACTCCTCCTTGTTCTCTCCATTTAATCCTTATGTAACAGAATCCTGCAGTGTGGACTGGTTGTAGCCACCTCTGGGGCAGAGTTGGTTATTCCCCCACCCCAGGCTCTTGGCACATTTTCTTACCTCTGGATCAGTCCTGGTTTCACTGTGTCACCTGTTACCTCTTTGGCCATTTCTCTCTCTTTCAGAATACAAGACCTTCTCTGTCTCTGTATCTCTGACCACCAGTTCCAACTTGACACCTAGTAGATGCTCAATATAATGCTTTTTCTTTTGTGGATAAGGAAATTGATAAATGTGAAGTCACAAACTCTGCCCTCAAGGGGCTTCCAGTTTTTCTGGGGATCTGAGACAGAACAATATGAAAGCAGTTCGGTTCAATTGCTGACTTGTTTGTGTGCATGGCAGACGCCAGTGGCGCTCAGCTTGCCTGTTTCGCTTCTTACCAACCCCTCTATCACACAAGCTGGGTCCCATCACAACAGAAACCAAGAGCTCAGGAGGGAGGCAGTCTATGCTCAGCAGCCTTCGCTGTTGCATTTGTCATCTGTAATAAATTTGTCATGAAAGACTAGAGTTGAATTAATGGAAATCAATTTTATATAAAGCTAAAACTTTTAAATGTCTGGGGCATACTCTTAGCACTTAGCATCAGAATTTAAAGGATCTGGATATTAGCCCCTTCCGTTACAGGACAGCAAGCTCTTCGTAGGAGCTTTATTTTGTTTCCAACAATGATTCTGAGTGCGTTCTGGAGCCAGATTTCCAAGGTTCAAAACCTAACTTTTCCATGTCCTAGCTGTGTGACCTCCATTCTTCCCCCTGTAAATTAGTGAAAATTGGCATCATAATGTTACCGATAGTTAAGAGAATTTAATGAGCGAATGCTTGATAAAAGTCACTATTCTTACTGTTGCCATTTCCGTGTCCCATATCCAAGTATCACGCCTTTCTCCCAGTGGGTTTTCCATAAATGTTTGTTGAGTCAGAAACATAAAAATATCAGTTGTGCTTGAAGCCGAAGATTATAATAAAGCTCTCAAACATAGATTTTTGCAAATTTAACAATAGAACCCAAAGACAAGAAAAATAAAGTTAGCTGTCAGGGAACTGGGAATACGTGTTATTGTTCTGACTACAACACAAACAAGACTTAGTAATTCTGGGATCTGAACTGAATCCCAAGAATGGTTATGGCTGCAGATGGCAGACTGGGGATTCTGAGCGAGAGGCATGATTGCTCTGCTGTTGCATGAACTTGGACTGCTGCTGTGCCCTTATGCCCCACCCAGGGTGCGTCACTGGCAAGCAGTGGGGAAGGAGGTCTTTAAGGACTGGAGGCCCCGAGGAGGCCTTGGAGGGATGGCAATTAGCAGTGAGGGCTCAGCACTTCAGGAGGCAAAAAAAAGACCCTAGTCCCAGAGCTGCCCTTCAGGATGTTATGCATGTTGTCTTGGTCCTTGGCTCTGGAAGCAGCCACCTGCTGCAGTCCAGTTGTCTCTAGGGACCAGCTTGCTTTGCTAGCTCCCTTGGAAGCAGAATTCCTACATTTTCACTCCAAATTCCGTCACAATGCACAGGCTCCTTTCCCTCATTCTTCATGTTCTTTTTTTCTGGTCTCACCTGGCAGATTCCCGAACACGTACCCATGCAAAATCCAGAGGAGAAAGGCTGACCACCCCCAATCCCAATTTCACCCCTGTCTGTGTACTGACTGCATCTGGGGCAGGAGTCCTGCCTGCAGCCCCTTTCCCAGACCCCTTCAGCATCCAGGCAGGAAAGGCTGCTTGCTCGAGCTGGTCTCTGCCTCCCCTAGGAGGAGGACAAGGTCCTTAAGGGGATGCTGTGCAGGCTCCTGGAGGGCAGGGGTGGTGTGAGGATGTTGATCCTTTTCCTGCCCCCCAGTGTCTCCCAGTGCTTCTGGGGAAAGCACATTCCTGTTTTCAATGTCATTTTCCCCACTGTTCCCTGCCTCTGCTTCTGGTCACATCCGTCTCCCTCTGGAACTTTGGCTAGTGACTCTGGCTGTGAGGCTGTAGGGACTCCAGGTTCCCAGGACTGTCCAAGGCTGGCGCTCCCACACCTGTAGTTGGCCCATACGTCCAGGACTCATGCCACCTCAGCTCTCTCCAGTGACATGGAACACAAGTGGGCTTCAGTGGGGGATTTTAGTGCTGTCAGCTGCCCCTCTCAGGTGGGCCCTGACAGCAGCCACTCAGGGCAGGAGGGGGGAGTCACCACCCTGGACAGGCTCCAGGCAGCAGCTGCTAATGGCTGGGGCTGTTCCTTCTCTTCCTCCCTCCCACAACACACACACACACACACTGTATATCACATATTCCCTTCTACCCTAAAAAAGAAAAAAAAACAGGAAAATTATCAGGAAATATCTCCACTTGCTTGTCACCAGGAGTGTGTGGCCTGCTGGTTTTTCTGCCTGCCTGATAATTAGTCTGGTGGTTGTCTCCAACTCCTCACCCGCACGTAGGGGGTTAGAACTAGATTGTGGGGGAAGTAATTACAGCTAGTGTGATTCAATTGCTGCAGTCCAAGAGGCATTTGATAGCCTGTACCCCAATTTTAAGAGAAGGTATGCATGACTGAGATCCAACTTCACTAGGTCAGTCTCATGGGCAGGGTCTGTTCTTTTGACTTCAGACTCCTCAGGTGAAGGAGACCCCTGTCCATGTGGCACACCTGGGTGTGTGCACCTTACCACCACCTTTGCAGCTGTGGGCTGCTCTGTGACAGCAGGAGGCAGCTGGAGCAGCAGAAGAAAGGGCTCCACTCTGCACCCTGCACCAGATCTGTGGCCAGGCAGGGAGGTGTCCTTCACCGCCTTCCATACACATTTTCAGATGGCTCTTCTGCCTTAAGTTCCCATTCAGGGTCATTGCTCCTGTTCTTTAAAATATGAAGCCCTCAGTTTGTTTGTATATCAAATCTGAATCATGCCAGGCACTGAGCAATTTGGGGGAGCAGGGATGAAGCAGTACCATCCTGTCTGCCCTGCTCACTGTCTAGTGGGGAAGAGGTCACGCCAAGTGGGTGAGGGGGCTGGCATGGAGGTGGAGCTGTTCTGGAAGCACTGGGGAGGGGGCCTCACCTCAGCATCAGGACCCGGGAATCATGGAAAACTCCTCATTCTTTGAAACCACAGGGAACTGTAGGTCTAAAGCCAGGCCAGCCCCTTAGTCAAAAGCCTGCAGAAATGTCCAAGACCTAGGGAGCCAAACATACCAGCTTCCTAGGAAAGGAAAACTGCAAAATCAAAATGAGCAAATGGCCCATTAAATGCCTACAGAATGTGCTATTATGTCAACCGGTCAAGTGCATCTCCACTCAACTCTTCCAAAATTAGATATAAAATATATTTAATGTGGCATGTGGGTAAATTGAATGGGATTGACATGATTAGGATAGAGGCCTCCACCAGAGTAGAGTGCTTAAGGCCTAGGAAAATTTGAAATGGGCCCTGCTGGGGGTGGCACAGAGGAGAATCACAGATAAAAAGATGCAGCAGGTGCAAAGTCAGAAATGTGGGTGCAGCACACCTGTCCTTGTTCTATAGCCCCTGGGGGGGGGGGGATGAGGTGTGTGTGTGCGCACGCGCGTTCGTATGGTGTGGTGGAGGGCTGTGAGTATGGACCGGGCCCCAGAAGCAGCAGAAGCACCTTCCAGACACCCACAAGATGATCTGGAATGGTCTAGCCAGGCCCAGTGATGGCCTTGGCTCCAACCGCAGATGCACCAGATCTGCGCACCTACGCCGAGCATCCTCCGCCTGCTGGAGCCTCCTGTGCACCCCTCCGTGGCTACCTTCAGGCGCCACTGAAGATAACTGCGCATCCCACAATTCACCGATGTTTGTTTTCCCTCCAACTCCAGATGGCCTATCCAGGGACGGCCGAAGCCCCTGGGTGCGGGCCGTTGCCGTTTTTTGATGAGCTGCGCACATATGGATACCCAAACATCTGGAGCGGCCATGTGCTGCAAGGGGCAGGCCAGCCCTGGCGAGCCAATCCCGGGCCCCCGTGCGCCACGAGGCTGCGCGGCCCAGCCAGTGAGCGCAGATAAATTATTCATGACCGAGTTATTTGTGGTGCAAGGGGTCCATCAGCTACTTTGATTAAAAATCCAATGAGTAATGAATATGCAAACGCCAGCCACTGCTCCGAGCAACAGATTTGTCAAATTGTCTATACTTCACCGAGATAAAGGAAAATCTCCTGGGGTCCCAAAATTGAAAAACCGCACAGTCAAATCACAGCATTATCTTAATTATCAAATCTCCTTGGCAGTGCAAATACCCCACGTGAAGCTGAGCAGGGTGACGGAAAAAAATCGGGAGAGAACTATATATTTGTCTCTGAAAGGGGGGCCTGGCTAGTGAGAAACAGCCTAGCAGCGAGCAGAAGTGATTTTAATTCACATGGTGACTCCACAGCCATTTAATTATTTTAATTAGGCTTAATTAGTGGTAAATTTACAATGATATGCTTGATACCTGGCATTAAATCTTTCATGCATAAATGTTTTGTTAAAATGAGGAAAAGGCAAGTGGCGCTTCGCCAGCAATTACTGCCGAATGTTCTAATGAAGGATTAGGCTCAGCAGTGATTCATGGAGACAGGCGGGCACCAAACTTGTTTGTGAGGCACCCGGGGGCTTCATAACTCATGTGCACCCACCGTGTCACCACAGTCCTTGTCTCTTTAGGGAGCACCTGCTTTGGGTGAGGAATGGGGGAGTGGGGGAAGGGAAGCTTTGGGGGCCTGGCTCAGAGCCCTGAGGTCCTCTGTGTGCAAGGTGTTTGGAGGGGCTCCAAGTCCCCCGAGAGGGGCTTCATCTGTGAAGAAGCAGCAGGGGGTCAACTGTCACCTTGCAGGCCTTGTCTGTCTGTGGCCCTGCCTGTTTTGAGAGCACCTGGTGTTCCTCTGTGTGCCCTCTGTGCCTGGGCCTGCGCCTGCTGAGCAGCCACTCAGGATGGCTGGAATAGATGGAAGATATCATAGGTCTTGCTGAGTCCAACTGTGGACAGCTTCGGACTAGCTATGTGAGGGCCCCAAAGAGGCAACAGTAGGGCCTGCCTGACTCTACCAGCCATCCTTTGCCATTTGGGCTGAGTTTGTAGATCCTGAGAAGACATCCACTGCCTCCTGGTCCTCTCTCAAGGTCAGTGCCTGCCCTGCTTCTCTGTAGCAGTGGTTCCCTACCAAGGAAGGGGAACCCGATCCCCAGTCTCATGATCATCTGCAGATGCCCTCACTTACTTAAGAGGAAAATTCTTACCCAGACCAACATGGCAGAGTAGAGAAAGCCAGGTATTGGAGCAGAGGGAGCAAGGACAACAAGGGAGAAAGCGGAAGGAAACTGGACTGTGCACGTGACCTGTAGCACCCTACCATTAGGCAGGGCCCTGTCCCTAGCCACACACTCTGGTTCAGTGCTTATCAGAAGTCAGAAGTCCCCAGTCATCCAGGGGCCATCTTACACATCCTGCTTTACTTCTGATCTGGCCACTCACTCACTGATGTTGCTGCCACTGCCCCCAGGCGGCGGCCGTGCTTAGTAGTGGTCCTGGTCCCCTGCCTCCTGCCTTCCCCGCTCTCAGGCCACACTTGATTCCTAGTCACTTCCCTCCTGGCTCGCTCCACACTTGCCCTTTTCTCACTAGCTCAGGCTCCTTTGATTCAGTGCTAACGCCTTGGCTTGGTCTTAACTGCTTCCCTGGAGGGTCCTGATGTGATGTTTCTTCTTCCTGTTTTGAATTTGGTTGTTTCTTGGTCCTGGTATCTTAATGGACTTTCAGAATGAATTTTCTATTTCTTTCCCTTCACAAGAGAAGTTGTGGCTATTAATAAAGATACATTTCAAAAAATTATTAGTTTTTAAAATTTTACTCATTTGAACAAGCATTTATGCATCCAGGTAGGTGCTTTCTCTCCAATGTAGCCATCTGTAGCCACTAGAATGAAGTTCCATGGGGGCAGGGACCCAGTTGGTCTTGTTTCCTATTTAGCTCTTGTCTACTTCAGAGTCTAAAGTGAATCTTTGTTGAATAAATGAATGATTAGATCCTATCCAGTATATGTGATCACTTGTCCATGAGAAAAGGTGTTCAGGATTTGTATTAATAGCTTTCCTGTTGTTATAACAAAATACCTGCAGCTGAGTGATATATAAAGAAAAGAAGTTTCTTTAGCTCCTGTTCTGGAGTTTCAAGAGCAGGCTGTGACTGAGAGCTGGCTCTGGTGAGGCCTCCCACAGTTTCATTGCATCACGGCAGAAGCCATCATGGTGGGAGTGTACGGGACAGGGAGAGATCACGCAGCAAGACGGGGGGTCAAATTGCAGAGGGCTTCATCTTGTACTTTTGTAGCACCTTTTATCTCAGAAATTCCCTGGGGTCCCATGAGAAATACATTAATCCCTTCTGAGAGGTGATGATCCTGGTGACCCAGTTGCCTCTTACTAAGCTCTGCCTCTTGAAGGTCCCACCACTTCTCTACTGCCACGAAGGACCAAGTTCCCAACACTTGACACTTTGAGGGACACCGTCAGAGCACATCGAACTGGAGCAGAGCTCCATCTTTGAATTCGAGGATCTGTCTCCCACTGCCATTGCTCAGGGGCATAATACATATTTCTTGGTTGGAAGAATTTTACATATATTCATATATAATCCTACTTCCAACGACGCAGCCAATGATACCCCAAGACAATACCCTACATTTATCCAGTGGCTTTGCCCTGATGACACACACTTCAGGATATAGGTGCTTCTCTGTGAGAAACCATGAGTTGGGAGCTGACCTGGATGATGACTGGAGCCAGAATGTGGGCGCCTTGGCGACTTGCCCAAGAAGAGAGACAATAGAGAAAGGTGAGAGGGTCTCAGATGGAAAAGGAGAGCCTGTGAGAGTCTAGTCGCTGGTCATATGTGTTTTATCCGTCATTCTGTCAAGGTGGCGTGTCACATTTATTGATTTGCGTGTTGTGCCTCCCTCATGTCCCGAGGATAGATCTCAGTTGGTTGTGGTGTATGATCCTTTTAATATCCTGCTGATGTCGGTTCACTACTTCAACTATTCCTTGGTACCTGGGGGGTGATTGGTTGCCGGACTCTCTCACTGATACCAAAATCTGTGGGTGCTCAAGTTCCTCATATAAGATGGCATATTAATTGCGTGTAGCCTATGCACATCCTTCTGCATACTTTATTTTTATTTATTTATTTTTTAAAGAAAGAAGGACAGAGAGAGAGAGAGAGAGAGGGAGAGAGAATCAATTTTTACTGAGCTTTTCACGTGGCTTTCGTTGCTCCAACACTTAGTTGTGTATACGGGTTGCTGGGGTTTGAACCAGTGTACTCGTGCACTGTAACCACCAGACCACTGCTCTAGCCCCCTTCCACATACTTTAAAACATCTCTAGGGCTGGAGCAGTGACCTGGTGGTTATGGCGCTTGCCTAGCATGTGCGAGTACATGGGTTCAAACCCCAGCATCCACGTACACAGCAAAGTGTCTGAGCAACTAAAGCCATGTGAAAAACCAAATAAAATTGCTTCTGTCTTTCTCTGTCTCTCTCACTGTCCCTCTATCTTTAAACAAACAAACATCTCTAGGCTACTTATACCACCTAATGCAATATAAATGTTGTATGTGTAGTTACAATCTGTGTTGTTTAAGGAATGTTTACAAGAAACAAATCTGTGCATGCTCAGCATGGACATTTTGTTTAAGGTTTTTGGTTTGCAGCTGGGTGAATTCATGTTTGCGGAACTCATGGATATGGAGGGCTGGCTCTGTTTTGGGTAGACTTTTGTGTGTATGCTCATCAGGGTATTGGTCTCTAACCTTTTCTTGTAGTGTCCTTGTCTGGCTTCGGTATCGCGGTAATGCTGACCTCAGAGTGTGAAAGTGTTGCACTTTTTCAATTTTTTTTGTACGAGTTTGAAAAGGATTGGTGCAACTGCTGCTTTATATATTTGGTAGAATTCAGAATTGAAGCCATCAGGCCCTGGGATTTTCTTTGATGAAAGGTTTTTTGTAGATTCCCCCCCACCACCACTTTTTAATGATTCAGTCTCCTCACTCATTATTAGACTGTTCATATTTTCCAATTCTTCCTAGTTCAGGCTTGGTAGGTTAGATGTTTCTAGAAATTTATCCATTTCCGTTAGATTATTCAGGTGGTGTGTAATTATTCATAATCATCCCTTTCCTTTGTCTTCCTGTATCAGTTGTAATATCTCCTCTTTCATTTACAATTTTATTTGCATCTTCCCTGTTTTACTTGGTCTATCTCAAAGCTAAACAATTTTGTTTACCTTTTAAAAATACAGATTCTTTATTTTAATCTTTTTTATTGTTTTTGTGATTTCTATTTCAATTATTTCTGCTCTTGTATTTTTTATTTTCTTTCTTCTACTAACTTGGGGCTTGGTTTGTTCTTCGAGTTCATGAGGTGTAAAGTCAATTTGCAAATCTGAGATCTTTTTTTTCCTATTGCAGGAGTGTGTTTCTAGAAACTTCCCTCTTATAACGACTTTTGCTGCCTCCTGCAAGTTTTGGTGTGTTGTTTCCACTTTCATTTGTTCCAAGACTTTTTTTTTTTTTTTACCCTTTGGTTTCTTTCCTGACCCATAGTTAGTTAAGGAGTGCATTGCTTAATTTCTAGGTATGTGTGATTTCCCAATTTTCTTTGTGATTGATTTCTTGTTTCATAACTATTTCTGACCACCTTGTGTCATAGTGGTAAAAAAGGATACAATGAGAAGATACAACCTTCTTACATTTGTTAGGACTTGTTCTGTGGCCTAACATTTGATCCATCTTACATGCATTCTGCTTCTTTTAGAATGTTCTACATGTCAGGTCCATTTTGTGTATAACTTTGTTCAAGTCCAAGTTCCCTTACTGAATTTCTGTTGGCTGACCTGCCCATTAATGCAAGTGGAGTTTGAAGTCCTCTGCTGCTTTGATTTGAGTGTATGTCTTCCTTCAAAATTCATGTTGAAGCCTGAGACCCCCTGTGACAGTGTCATAAGGTGGGATCTTAGGGGGCGATTAAATCACCTTGGGATTAGTGACCTTCTAAGAGTTCCAAAGGGAACAAGCTCTGCCCATTCCTCATTCCTCCATCCCATCCACATCATCTCAGAAGCAGAGACCAGGCCTTAACCAGATACCAAAACTGCTGGTGCATTGATTGTAGACATCCAACCTCCAGAAATGGAAGAAATTCATCACTGCTATTCCTAAATTGCCCACTTTGGGCAATTTCATTAGAGCAGTAGGAATGGACTGAACTTACTATGATTGCATTGCTGTCTGTATCTTCCTTCAGTTCTGCTAATATTTGCTTTATTGATTTAGGTGCTCCAATGTTGGATGCTTACATATTTATAATTGTTATATCCTTTGGATAAATTTTCCCAGTTATCATTGGAGGATGATCTGACCTTTTTTGTCTTTTGTGACAGTTTTTGACTAAATTCTCTTTTAAGTATAGCCAATCATACCCTCATTTGGTTACTATTTGAATGGAATATATTTTCCCATCCATTCACTTTCAGCCTGTGTCCTTAGAGCTAAAGAGAGTCTCTCGGGAGGCATAAAATGAGACCTTTTTAAAAAAAATCCACTGAGTTGTTTGGAGGATTTAATTCACTTACATTTAAAGTTACTCCTTTTAGGTAAGGATTTACTGTTGCTGTTTCTTCGCTGTCTGACTGGCTTATAGTTCCTTTGATCTTTTCTTCTCTTACTATCTTCCTTTGTGACTTGATAAATTTTTATAGTAATATGCTTTGATTCCTATTTCTCTTTTGGGTATCTACCACATGTTTGATCTTTGTGATTACCATGAAGCTTACATGAAACATGAAGTTCATAATAACTTTTTTTTTTAAAGAGAGGGATAGTGAGAGAGACAAAGAAAGAATCAATTTTTTATTTAGTTTTTCATGTGGCTTTTGTTGCTCTGACACTTAGTTGTGTATGTGGTGCTGGGGTACAAATCTGTACCCTCACGCATGCCAGGCAAGCACCATAACAGCTGAGCCACCACTCCAGCCTAGAATAACTTAATTTTACTTGTGTTAAAGCCCTACTTTTTTTTTTTTTTTTAAGAAAGATGGACAGTGAGGAGGGGAAAGGGAGAAAGAGAGAGAATCAATTTTTAATTAGTTTTTCATGTGACTTTCGTTCCTCCAACACTTCATTGTGTATGTGGTGCTGGGGTTTGAACTCGCATACTCATGCGTGCCAGGCAGGCACCATACCCGCTGAGCCACTGCTCCAGCCCAAAAGCCCTACATTTTTATTCTCACCTCCACATGTTTTGTTATTGATGTCACGATTCACATCTTTTTATATAGTTTCCATTAACAGATTATTATTATAGATATTAGTTATCTGTATAGATATTAGATAGATATAGATATTAGTTATCTTTTAACTTTTATACTAGAGTTAAAAGTGATTTATGAAGCCAGGGGCAGTGGTGCATGCCTGTAATCCCAGTTTAGGAGGCTGAGGCAGAAGGATTGCAAGTTCAAAGCCAGCCTCAGCAACTTAGGTCCGAAACTTAGCAAGACCTCGTCTCAAAATAAAAAGGGCTGGGGATGTGGCTCAGTGGTTAAGCATTCAATCTCCAGTACAAAAAAAAAAAAAGGATTTATGCACTACCATTATTGTTTTAGAGTCTTTTGAACTATACTATATACTTGGATTTACTAGTGAATATTATACTTTTATAATTTCTATGTTGTTAATTAGCATACTTTTTTCAACATGAAGAATTTGCTTCAGCATTTCTTATAAGGAAGCCAGGTGTGATTAATTCCCCCAGTTTTTGTTTTCCGAGAAATTCTTATTTCTTCTTCATTTCTGAAAGACATCCTTGCTAGGTATAGTATTCTTGCTTGGCAGTTTTATTTCTTTGAGCACTTGGAATACATCATCCAACTACTTCCTGTCTGGAAAGTTTTCTAATAATATCTTAGGGAGTTTTCTTATTTGATGAGTTTTTGTTTTCTTACTGTTTTTTAACAATTTGATTACAATGTGTTTCAGCAGAAACTTTGCTTTATTCAATCTATTTGGAGATGTTTTGACTTCGTGGCCCTAGATGTTCATTTCCCTTTCCCAATTTATGATTTTTTATTTGCTTCTTCGCCCTCTTCTCTGAGACTCCCATAACTGGTTTGCTTGATGGTGTCCCATAAGACCTATAGCATTCTTCACTCTCTTTCATCCTTTTGTCCTGTTGTTCCATGACTGGATAATTTAAAATAATCTGTCTTCAAGATAACTGATGTTTTCTTCTGCTTGATTGAGTCTGCAGCTGAAACTCTCCTGAATTTTCAGGTCAGTCATTGTATTCTTCAACTTTAGAATTTTTGTGTGGTTCTTTTTTATGGTTTTGATCATTTTGTTGAACTTCTCATTTTCTTCGTATATTGTTTCCTGATTTCAATTAGTTGCACATCCACGTTCTCTTGTAGTTCACTGAGCTTCTTTAAGATGATTATTTTGAGTACCTTACCAGGAAATTTCTAGAATTTCTATTTCTGGAGCTTTGGTGTGTTGTTCCTTTGATCTTTCCTGTTCCTTGAAGATTTGTTTCCTCTAAGGGGATTCTTAGAATTGGGTGCCTTTTCTTAATTCAACAAAGTCAGGCCAGTTGCTGAGAGTCTCCTACCTATTTCCCTGGAACAGTACCCTGTAGTGTTCATGGTTTCATGTCTTCTCTCAATCCAGCAGAGTGGATATGGCTATAGTCTTTGGAGGCTCACGTGTGCTTCCCGTGGGGAAGTGCAGAGCATCATCATGGTGGTAGTGGGGAATATAGGGCTGGGGGTGCACTTCAGCTAGTTGGGGGTCTACAGGTGAAGCATCATATGGGGTTCAGGAGTGGGGTTATTATAGGTCTTTGTGCTGATCAGTAAGTTCTGAGGTTGGCTCTTGAGACTTAGGCTCCAGTTATCTTGACCCTTCTTTCCTTGTCCCTACTTTTGCTGCTCCATGTAGTTCTGTCATGCCAGTCCTCCTGTTGCTCTGCGGGAGCAATAGAAGTTTGTTTCCTGGATAGTGTCAAGCAGAGTAGGGGAAGCTAGGTGCTCTCTTCCCCCGTGGGATAAATTATGGACTGAGGGGGAGTGAGTTGTGCTGCTCTTGGGGAAGGGTGAAGTGGGTAACGTAAAATCATTCTTCTTACCTTCTTCTAAGTAAGTATTTTCATATATTTTGCTTTGCCAAGGTGCTGGAACCTCCCTGCTGGACTCCTAGACTCCCATAAAGGTATTCTTATATGTGAGTGGTTGTTAAAATCAGTGTTTCTGTGAGGACTCAAGGAACCTCCTAGTCTACCATCTCAGTCCATTATATCACTTTTTATTTCAATGATCTGACCTGCCCACTACATAAACCAGACATCTTGGAAGATGACAGTGAACTACATGTAAACTCAAACAGCAGAGCCCCAGTGTCAACTGCTATGCCGGCTGTGATGTTGTTAGAGCAGATTAACATAGCCTCAAGTACGTAATATATGACTTCATATTTGGTGGATGCTTTCTTTTGCAATCTTATAAGGAAGGAGGATCAGAAATATTTTATATTCATTTAGGATAAATAATAATATAATCTGGTTTTATAGTAACTTCACACCCTTTATCATAATTTAGTCTGAAGGAACCTGGACCTCTGGACACTCTGTAGAATACCACCTTGACCCACCCTATCAATGACATGATGCTAAGCAAGATCTTTGGAGGCTTTCATAATTCATTGGCTCTAGAGGTTGGGAGATACATATTACAAAGATTCAGGGTATTTCCACATCAAAGTTTGGAGCTTCAGTGGTCTGGGATATTCACTCCAAACTAAAGGGCTTGATAGTGCATCTTTGCATCTCTCATCACTAAGGAAGAAGCAAAACACCTGCTAAGCCTTTTGGGGGTTCTAGAGTTAGCATATTTTATACTTGGAAATTCTGTTTTAACCCATCTACAATGTAGTATGAAAGGCTAGTATCTTTCAGTGGGGTCCAGAGTGGAAAAAGGTTTGCATGGGTAAATGGCTTTTCTCTCCTGGCAGACCATAAGACACTAGAGGTATCAGTGGGGGGACAAGATACCATGTGGAATTTATGGAAAATACCTCTAAGAGAATCACATAGTAGATATGTAGAATTACATATATTTTGAAAGAGAGCTCCTGGCATGTTCCTAGGCCCTGATAGCAACAAGACATCAAATTGTGAAACATCAATGACCATGTGTGACCAGAACTGCCTGTGAAGAGTTTTATTAGACCCGTGCAGTCATAATATCAAGTGGGCCCAGTTCATGCCTCATGTAGTACTGGTTCCTCTCACTAAACTCCTACCTATGACTGTTTCTATGACTAATACTTATGAATAGTTGATAGGGAAGGAAAATGTCCTTGTTTGGTTCACAGATGGATTAACTTGGGATATAAAAGCAAGCTGAAAATAAACTGCTATTACACTATAGCCCAGCTAAAATTTAGCTGCAAGGGGATATCCTTCCAATGGATAGAGCTTTTGGCTGGGTGTCTGGCCATCTACTGTGTGTAGAGAGAGAAAATGACCTAAGGCAAAAATATATGTGGACTCATGGGCAGTAGTTGTGTCCCTAGTAGGTGTAATCTATGGTTCTGAGAACCAGAGGGGGGATGGCTAAGGACCTGCCTATCACCACACCTGCGATCATTTAAGGAGACTACTGAAACTTTAGGCCCAGTGGGCTTCAAGGTCTTGGTTTCCAGGGGAAGCATGCTTCTGCTAGGAACACCATAGAAATTCCATTAAACTTTAATCTATGACTGATGCCTGGTCACTTTGGCCTCCTGGTGCCAAGTAAAGAGTACACAAGGTAAGGAGCCACCATCCTGGCAGGAATGGTTAACTCTGGTCACCAGGAGTTTAGAGATACTCTTATAAAATGGAGTCATAGTGGAATATTGTTGGCACTCAGGTGACACATGGAGCTGTCCCTTGGTTTTACACTGATAATTGACACCTTCAGCTTCTCCTTGAGAAGGATGTGATGACAAGGGCTCAAGTTCTTCAGGATAAGGGTCTGTGGCACTCCCCAAGTCAGTCCCCATCCAGTCAAGCATAAACACTCATCTGGGACGAGTAGTAGAAAAAGAAGCTGAGGGTGTCATTACAGCACCATAGAAAAAGAAGCTGAGGGTGTCATTACAGAACCGAGACCAACTTCAGTGGTGATGGTGGGGTGTATTCTGCTAACTTCTTCCAGCACGATTCCCCCAGGCAGAGGGATGAGCCAGAATCCCAAACGACAATGTGTAAGACAGTCACTGGAGCAGTTCAGGAGTGTACTGGAGTGGTGGTCACGGTGTCACTAGATTTCCCCTTCAGGAGTGAGGGTGTCTTTTCTCTCTCTTGCTGGGGCCATTGGTCACTCAGCTCCAGTCCTCCTTCAGGAGTTGCTCTTGGCCAAGGAGATCCCACTTACCAGAGTCCTGTCTTTTTTGGGGTAGCCCATTTCTGATGACTGCTTGCTAAAGGTATATGCACACCTGACCTCCTTGCCACAGGGCAAGGTATTCTGCAGCCCCATTGGAGCTCTAGAGTCCTCTCAGGCCTGCCAAATCTCCTCCCTCTGCTCAACCCTGCTTCCTGTACTCCATGCCTGGGCCTTGATCTTACAGTTCTCCCCAAGAGACGGCTTGCAGAACTCAAGAATATCCTTCCTGGGAACAGACTTGATATAGCTTGCAACTGAAAAAAATTAGACCACAGATTTCCTCTCCTCTCAGTGCAAAGTGGTAGCTATTCCTTTCCTCTCCATCAGAAGAGCTCTACTCTCAGGAGAGGCTGGAAATGGAGGCTCTGGCTTGGGAAACTAGACACCGCTGAAGGTGAGCTCAGTAGGAGTCAGGTAGGAATAAGGGAGCCAGGACTCTTTACGCCACTTGGCTCCTAGATGCTAGAGGCCAGGTTTAGGGCCACCTTCTTCCTGCTTCTTCCTCTCTAGTGAGAGATTGGAGGATTTTTTTCCCCTAGAGAAACCAACAGTCCCAAGAGCTTATTCTTACATCAAGAACTGGAAGTGTAGCCATTATACTTAGAAAAATGAAGTCAACTACAAGAAAAAATAGCTAACAAATAGAAATTAATTGCCTCTAGATTTGGGGCGATCAGTACTGAGAAAGTCATGGAGTGGGGAATTGCTACTTTTATTAAAGGTCTTGTGCAGTGATTTGATAATTTAAATTATTACACATGTACTTGTTAAATATGCAAACAAAATTTTAAAAAATTAATTATATAGGATTTGAAATCTGAAAAACCTGAGCTGCAGTCTAAGTTGTCCCATCTACTCCCTCGGTAACATGAGGTTAAATGCCTCAGTTTCCCCATCTGTAATGGTGCTGCTTTCTCAGGCTGCCCTGAGAATTCTTCCAGATGAATAGTATAGAAGCAAGTTTTCATGTGAAAGTCCTGGACAGACAAGGCTGCCTTGGTTATGAATGGCTTGTCCACCTGCTGGGTTTGGCTGGTGAAAGAGGCTGTGGGTTTGTGCTTTTTCCACAGCAGTGTTCAAAATGGCACATCCCTTGGGGTTGTAAAGACTTTTACTGTCTCCTTCTAAGACAGATTGTCTCATCTGAAATACCAACATATCTGGATGATTTGCAAACCAGCCACCAGCTAAATTCGTTGCCTCCAAAAATAGTTCTGGGATATCTCTAGGACAGGCCCGTCCCCACATGCATTCAGGACAGCAGCCAAGACCCAACTCGGCACTCCCACTCCTGGTCGGCAACGACGCCATTCTCTACCCCCACCCGAGACACCCCATAACCAGTCCCACCCCTCCTTTGTTGGTTCTCCCTCAGGGTGGGGGTGAGAACCCCTCCACCCTACAGGGACATGGAGGGCAACAGGAGTTTAGAACAGCCCTTTTCCCCTGAGAATGTGCATCTGAACATGGATTGACATATCAAGCTACAGAAGAAGAGTTCTAGCAGTGAATTAATGTAGAAAGGAGACATTAAAGAAGTATATTTCAGGAAGTGATGACATCCTAGCTCTTCTAAAATTATATCACACACATGAATAGAGTTAGAATATCTACTTGAGCATAGAGGCAGCCATCTGACAGGCCCGTTCTGAGGCCTCAGAAGGTGCTTCTGCACTTCCAGTTAACAGAATCCCAGAGCTTTATGTGAGTCCTTGCAGGAATCACCTTAGCTGCCTTCCTGGTGCAAGAGGCCCCTTCCCAGCATCTTGTGGCACACTGACATTCACCCTGCATGCAGCAGGGACCTTCCTCCTGCAATGTCTAACTTCATGCTACTGACAGGTGGCTCTTATTAGAAAAAACTTCCTGTTTCCCGTATGAACCCTGGCTCACCCCCATTCAAGTCATGGGTCCTGTGTCCACCCTCTGAAATAAGGCAGAACAGTGAGTGGAGCCTCTTGCCCCTTGGTGGCCCTTCATTTATCTGAAGTCATGATTCTGTTTGTGATTTTCCAACGTGGGTTCCACTGAGCTGTGGTTCCAGATTATTCCTGCAAGCTGTGTGATGGAGCGGTTGGGCAGCTGGATACGTTTGGGGATGCTGATCTAACTGAAGTTACACAGATTTCTTTGCTGCAGGTCTGATGGGGCCTATAACAAGGTAACACACCAAGCTGTGCTTTCAGAATGGGTTCTAGAAAAAACTTGTGTAAGCTTAGGGTGCTCTTCTGGTGGGAGTCTTATGGGATCAGCACTGGGAACACAGTGGTTCTGCAGTGGGAATTGCTGGTGGGCAGGAGCCAGCATCTATTGGCTTGTGTCCCACGGTGCGTGTCCCTCCCCAACTCTGCACTTGGCAACACCACATTGGTACCTTGAAATTGGCCACACTGAGTGTTCATACCACAGAAACTGGCCAATATGACAAACCAGGGCTTTATACACCCAGAGAGTTGATGATAAGACCTTTATCAGTGTACCACTCATCAGTATCTGATTGATACTAGACCCCCGGGTCACTCTGCTCCCATCCATTTGAACTTGTGAACTCAACTCTTTTTTTTTTGCTCTGAGACAGGACACTGGGATGCCTCAGAATGTCCATCTGGGTTAAACACCCCTGGTCCACTCACTCATTCTTCATAGTTCATAATTTCCAAATTTCTCACCACCCTGGTTGGCTGCTCAAGCCTAATGCCCTCCATGTGATCAATTATCCTTTCAAATGGAGGCTTCTGGTTCAGAAAGTGGACACCATCCTTGGACGTGGCCTGAGCAGTGAGAGTGGGTGATCCACAGTGCCCACATGTAAGGACTAGAGACATCTAGAAAGCATGAACTCCTGCACAAGTCTGGCCCCTCCAAGGTCATCAAGATGGCAGGTCCCACCCCCTGTGTGGGCACTCTTGCCCCTCACACACACACCAGGCATCGTTCAGTAGTGACAAGATCATGCTCCAGGGTACAGTATGATTCCTATCTATTCTAGGACCTTGATAAATCAGTTTCCTTACCTGTAGTCTTGGAAAAGTAGTCGGACCAATGTATACAGTCATTGTCAGGGTTAAATTGGAGAATGCAAGAAAGTGCAGAGGACACTGTCTGGCACACAAGTGCTCAGCAAGGGCAGCCTACAGGAGTTTCAGTCATTGAAACCCTCTTTCTCATCATTACAGAGGTGGGTGGTGCTCTGCCCACATCATTTTTCCTGTCTGATTCTCCCAGCCCCAGCTGCTGTGACTGAAAGGTGGTACAGCTCCCAGCTGCCCTCTTCTCAGAGCATCCCCCTCAACAGATGGGAGTCTCCTTTCCAGGGGAGGTGATTTTTAGGCTGGTTAGGGGCCTGGCTTCATATAGCCCACATGGTCATGGTGTCATGGCGCCTGGCTGGGGATGTGGCTTCAGTCAAGACCTGAAGCCATGCCAGCTGGCTAAGGGGCAGAGCAAAGGGCAACTTGCCTGCAAAAAGAACAGCCAATCAAGACGCTGGCAGACAAGCTCCAATGGATTGATGGATCCACCAGCCAATCTCTGAAAGACCAACCCCATCATCAGCTCCTCCCAGTTAACCAACAAAACCAGCTGCCTGGCGAAGGTCCAGCACCATTTTCCCTGCATGCCATTCTCCCTGCATGTCCATGTTGTCACTTCCCATGCCCACCCTCATTATGGCGGCACAGGTGAAATTGGCCTGAGAGCAACAAATCCAATAAACATCTCCACCTGAATTTGCACCCGTACCATCATTTCTTTTTTCTTATTTTTTACAGTGATGATCCCTTCCCCCCTGCCCTGAAGGTCAGCCCACTCCAAGGTTGCAAGAATACCAAAGCTTTGCCTCACTGTGGGACAACTCTGTGGTGCTGTCCACACTCAGAACTTCCCCTGAGACCAGGCTAAGGGTGGGCTTCACTGAAACGGTGGCTTTGTGTAGCTCCTTCTCCTGAGTCCCTCATTTGCTCACCGTTTCTCTGAAGAGCACTTTCTCAGTCAAGAGAGTGAGCCACAGCACCTGTCTGAGGCTCTGCTTCTAAGAACCAGGCCTAAGAGACCCACCAATCCCGAATCAACCTGATAGAGCACCATTTTAGGCACCATCCAGGTGTCAGAGATGGCAGAAAAAGGGAAACTTGTTGCTCTGGGACTGCTTGGCTGGAGGACTGCAGAGAGGGCCTCATAGGAATGACCTGAATGGAGCACAATGGTGAAATGGAATAGAGAAGTAGTAAGAGATGAGGTTAGATGGACAAAGAAGGAATGAGGAATACGTGGCCCAAAGTTCTATGCCAAGATGTTTAGCCTTGATAAAAAGAAAAAGAAAAAGCCCAAGATTTGAGTCAGTAGACTGTGCTGAGTTTGAATGAATATCTTTCCAGAAGATAGCATCCTTCAAGCACCATGCATGCAGCCAGCCAGAGGGTAAACTAGAAAAGCACTGCACGCAGGGAGACAAGGGGAAAGCTGAGCACTGTGGCCTGAGCTCTGGACATGGGGAAGCTTCCCAGATCATGTATAATGCAAGTCTATGTCTTGTGCGGGGTTAGGATTACCCTGGTACTTACTACTTGCATAGTCTGGGAATTGTTAAATCTTTAAAAGATTCTAAGATGTGTAAGGATAACCCTGGGGAACTGAGCAGAAGCAGACTTGTTGGCAGTATGCCATCAAACCAAAGGCTTCTTCACAGATAAATATCCTTTGAAAGTAGCTTTATTATTACGCACAACAAAATAGACAAGGAATTTACCCACCAAACATGATGAATCATGTAAAAGGAATCTGTCCACCTCTGGTATCCACCAAGAAACTCAACAAAAGGCAATGTTAGATCCTAACACTTTCCATCCACAAGAACTCCAGGTAACAGAACTATTATTCTGTAAAAAGAAGTGGGCTTGAAATGAATAGACTCTAAAAGAACAATCAATAACGTGGGAAAGAACATGACAACATGATAAAGCAACTTTCACGTTGCAAAAAGAACCCAATAGGATTACTAGAAATGCAAAAAGCTATAGCTGTTGATATAAAAATAAGTGGATGAGTTAAAGAACAGATTAAAAAAAGGATTAATGAACCTAAAACATATCTGAGGAAAATAATTTGTAGAAAGTTAAAGAGAGAGAGATTTGTAAAAGTGATTAAGAGTCACAGAGGACAGGATAAGAAGGCTCCATATACATCTAATGGGAGTTACAGAAGGAGAATAGAGAGAGCACAAGAGAAAACGTCAGACAATAGAGTGGGTGCATTGCTTTGGAATTACTGATCAGTCGCAATCCTTAGACTCAAGAGTCGTAGTCCCAATCAGGAAAACAAATTAAATTCAACCGTGGACCATCACGCGTTATGTTAAAACTGTAAAACATCAAAGACAAAAAGAACATATCAAAAGAGAAAACAAAGAAAAATAAGATAAAAGGAATGACAATTAAGAACTACAGAAATAATAGCACATTTCAATTGTGACTACAGAAGTAAGGGAAAAAATGGAACAATGTCTTCAAAGAATTGATAAAAATCCCCAAAGTGTCAAGTTTAAGTAAGGGAAAAAATGGAGCAATGTCTTCAAAGAATTGATAAAAATCCCCAAAGTGTCAAGTTTTGATTCCAAATAAGAATCAGAGAAAAAAGGGGAATGAAGCTTTTCAAGCAAAAACTAAGGGTCTCCCATTAATAAATCCTCTGTGAAAAATCTGCTGCAGAGTTATACTAAAAGAAAGGAAATTCTACCCAGAAGCAAGGACTGAGACTCTTAAAAAAAAAAAAAAAGGTAAGCCAAGAAAAATGATAAGCAAGGATGAATTCAATCCAACATTTCCTATATAAAATTACAGTGATAATAGGAAGTAATTATGGAATAGAAAGCAACATGGATCTCAAATATCAGATATGAATAATATATAGATGGGAAGGGTTAAAGTATTCTTTTATCTTTTATTTTTTAAAACTTTTTGTTAAGGAGTTGAGATATTGTACAATCGTAAATGCATATAAAGTAACAATATAATATACATTTGTTCATAAACCAGAATTACCCTTACATCACCCATATCCCATTATTGATTATTGATTATTCCATATTTCATCCCTACAAGTGATATAAATGCTTAGATTGTGAATTTTCCAGAGTTAAATGATTGCATTAGTATTATTTGGATTCTCAGGGTGGTAAAGAGTATGCTATGTTTTTGATTGTCTCCCTAGATCCCTCTCTATCCTTCCTCCCTTAAAGTATTCTTTTAAAGTTTTATATTGTTTGATGATGTGAATTTTCATTAACTTCAGATTTTGTTAAGTGTACATGTTAAAAAAAAATTAAGGACAACCACTGAAAAAAATGTATCAGTCACAAATCACCAGATATGTGAACTACAAACCAGTATAAGGACAAAGAGGGGAAAAAACTCACCATCAAATAGGAGGAAGAAGCAGAAATATGGAAAAGGCAGAGAAGAAACAGCAAAGCAAAGCAAAATCAAAAAGGCATAAACAAATCCAAGGAGACATGTATGCACAGTCTATTTCAGTGAATCGAAATCTCAGATTAAAATACAGAGATCATCAGAAAGGGTCTTCAAATCTTCCAGGTCTATACATGTTATAAGACAAGCATTAATGATAAAGACCCTGAAACATCAAAAGTGAAAGAACAGATGCAATTGTTACAGAGGAGTCTGAGTTGAGAGAGGAAGGAGATGGATGACCTCCTTGGCCCCAGCTAACCTGAAGCCCAATCTGTGTTTGCACACCCAGGCCTGAGCATCTGCCTGTTGCCCATTCCTCCCTGCTAATTTGTGAACTTGTTTGAGTCAGACATTTTCACTGTGGCCCAAGATGACTGACCAGTGCAGCAGTGGACACACACAGGTTGGAGTCTGGGTCTCTCCAGGAGCGCAACGTGGAGTCCTGTTTAGAGAAGTCAGTCTGATGATGAGTGGATGAGGGGATCCCAGAGAAAGGATGCTGGAAATGGGCTGTGGGGAAGGCACTAATCCAGCAGGAGGCGAGGAGAGTAGCAATTAGAAGTGCCAATAAAACTGGAGAAGAAACAGGAGGCATCCCCAGAACCCGCACTGGAGAGTGGATTTGCAACCTGTCAGCATTCATCTCACAGCCCTGAGCCTGTGCTAGGGTGGGTAAGGTGCTCACCACCAGCATCTCTGCCCAGGGGAAAAGCCTTTTGAAAACAGTTCAAACAAGTTGAGAATATTAAAAAAAAATATTAAAGGAGAGTATAAAACATTGTCATGAACAAAACAAAACGGTGGCACGGATATTCCAGTGACACTTCAGATCAGAGTGACAGGGGAGCCTGGAAGCAGTGTGCAACAAGAACTCGATTAACATACATAAAGAGATGATCCGTGTCTAAGAGAGTCGATCTGTGTGAGGGTGTGCGACATGGCCCCGTGTGTGTGCAAATGGGACGCACAGGGGCGCCTCCCCTCTGAGTCTCATTTTTCTTAGCTATCAGATGAGACAATTGGACCAGTGCCTAACATCCCTTCTCACTTCATCTAAGCTTATGGTTTTTTGTTTTTGTTTTTCTCATGTGGGATGCTTGAGCAGAGAGGTGTGTGTGTCTGTGTGTATCTGTGTGTGAGAGACCCATGTGCTGTCTGTGCTTTCCTCTCGGTGGCCAGCACGCTCCAGGCCACCGTCCTGTGTGTGTACGTGATCATGCCTCTCATTTGTTCTTTCCTGCCCCCTCCCCTTTTCTTCTCCCTGAAACTCTGTGAGACGCATGAACATTTCTCAGTTATGTGATGTTCTCAGCAGGAGGATGGAGCCAAATAATGGTGTTTCTAGTTATTACTCTGATGAATCACAGGGGAACAGCCTTCACCAAGGTAGAACGGCTTGCATAAAATATGTTCATTCAATTAAAAAAAAAAAGAAATTGAAAAATAAGATACTGCCAACACGGGGCTCTGAGTTATGTAGGGTTTGTGCAGCGATTCAATTTGCAATTCAAGCAAGAAACACACCAGAGAAGCACCTGTGAGCAAGCTCCCTGGAGTAGGGGGAAGGGTTCCCCCTGCCAGGCAAAATCCTATGCCTGAGATACAGTTTCTGGAACAGGAAGGGGAAGGGTAGATAGTCCTTGGCCTCCTCCAGACTAATGTGAGCAAGAGATTCAGTGCTTGGGAGCCTGTGGTCCCTAACAGGGAGACCTGGGTGGCCTGTCACCTCTACTGTCTGGGTGACCATGTTTTGTGAGTCTCTGCTCCATCGCCTCAGCTGATTGGCTCCAGCATGGCAATTCCTACAAAGATACCAGACTGACCTATAGGTGACCTAGCACAAAAAACATGAGCAATTTCAACCAGATTCTGTATCTCACTGGCTTGGAACTTCACTTGGACGTGGCACCAGGAAACTGGAGAGAATAAAGCAGTTAATGGTGGAAGCCTGGAAGGAGAGCTGTCGCTGGTGGCCAGGCACAAATGAAAGGTATGGGAGAGCAGAAGACAGGAGATAGGGGAGCTCTGAGAAGAGGCTCAGGGAGAAGCAGAGATTCACGTGCGAAGCAAGGCCTGCAGCCCCCGAGGCAGGGGGAAACAGAGCTAAGTGCCAGGCGTCATCTTAGAAGCTGAGGGGGAGGAAGGTCCTTCTCTTTACAGAGCGTGCATTTTCGTGGGCCATCCTGAGGGCTGCTGAGAGCTGTACTTCTGACTGCAGAATCAGACTTCATTCCCTATCAATTTCTTTTTCCCCAAGCCCCAGACTATTGGACCTTGGGAATATCAGTTCCTGCCACAAGACAGGATTTGCGTTGCAAGCAATAGAAACACTCACTCACCAATTTAAACTGAAGAGGAGATTTCAGGTTCACGGAGTTAGAGGAGATTCAAGGATAGTTCAACTGAATTGGAGCAGGGGTTTTAGGAGTCACGTTTCTCTCACTCTATCCTCTCATCTCTGCTTGCTGGGGTAGACTATCTGAAGACGGAGCACACGTGGCAGGTAAAAGGGGTACCTTCAATCCCTGCTCACACTCCTCCAGCTCAAGATCCTCTGTGAAAAGAGACTCATTCGGGGGCTGGAGCCGTGGCTCAGCAGTTATGGCACTTGCCTGGCATGCGCGAGTACACGGGTTCAAAAAAACCCCAGCACCCACATACACAACTAAGTGTCAGAGCAACGAAAGCCATGTGAATAACTCAATAAAAATTGATTCTCTCTCTCTCTCTCCCTCTTAAAAAAAAAAATTCCCTCTTTAAAAAAAAAAAAAAGTAAAAGAAAAAAGAATCATCCCAGGGAAGATTCTGATTGGCTTAGGCTGGGTCAGGGGTACTTCCAGACCATTTGATGTTGCCAGAGGAATGAGGAGCTGTGATTGGCCACCAGCTGTACATAGCCACGTTGCAGCTTTATAAGACAAAAGGAGCTGGAAGAGGATACATGAGAGGAAGGGATCACAACAGTTATCAGAGTCTAATGTCAAACAAGAAAACCCCACATGGCAGAGGCCAAATTTTCCCCAGGCCCCTCACTCACTGTGGCCTTTCCAGATCTGGAGAAGCTTATGGAGAAAGCATTTTTATCCCACATAACTTTAAGTCTATTTACTAATCACCTCTGAGAAGGTGGCTGCTGGAATACATTAGGATAACTCGATTGTAAGATTTTAATGACACAACATTGAGAACTCGGGAGGCCTGAGCCCTGCAGTTGATCAATTCACATACCTTTCACTCAGACCCAAGTGACTGAAAATCATTTTGTTCCCCTAGCTCTTAAAGGTCAGGAGTTGAATGCTTCAAGAAAATCTCTTTCTCTATCACAGGAAACCTCTTGCATTTAGTGTCCTGTCAATCAGGAGCACCCCAGGAGGCCTCAGAAAAGGAGTGCTGAAAAAATAGGTCCTGTGTTGCTTTCTGGCCCCTACCCTGCCCCTCTCTTTTTTATGGTTAGGCTGGTGTGTGTGTGTGTGTGTTTGTATGTGTGTGTGTGTGTGTGTGCATGTGTGCGTGTGGTGTGGGGATGCTGGTTGTGGGGACTCAGATAGGCCCAGGTTGTTAGAATTTATTTGCTTTCTCCCAATTTGAATTCTCAAAGCAAGGATGCCTTTACTTCTTTCTCCTCCAAACAGGTCAGTTCCGGTCTCTCTCACAGATTGGGAATGAGCCAGGGAAAAGCTGGGCTCACCGTTGGGACCCGGCACCACCCCAGTCCATCCCAGTCATCTCTGCAAGAAAATCGTCTTCAAGTCTGCTCCACTAGCTCAGGGCAGGCTTCCAAAATTCAAATGAAGGCCCAGTGTCTCTGCCCCAGCTTGGCAGAGAATCTGAAGCTATGTGTCCCCCTCTGCTAACTGGCCTGCAACTTAAAGACATGCAAATGGAAGGGACACTGTCTGTCAAATGGGGCCTAATCCCTTTGTTCCTACCTGCCAGCCGGGCAGCCTTTTCTACACCAGTTTTGGCTGCAGGACAACTGCAGGTGCTAATGGGGAGCGCTGGGCAACACTTTGCTGGTTGCCTGGTAACTGCAGGCTGCTCTCAGGCCTCAGGTGGCTGAGGGGCCCCCAGGGCCCTCACAATAGAGTAGGGCTTGCTTTGCCTTGGTGTTCACACCCAGGGCTCTGTGAGCTTCTCAAGGATCTGTGGTTTTGCCCATAGAGCTTGCGCAGAGCCCTCTAGGAGCCTCAGTTTCTCTGAAATGAGACCTTCACCCCTCAGTGTTTCACTGCCCTCAGGTCAGTCCATCTCCACCTCAGCCCCAGCAGCTCTGTTTTTTCTATCTTATAAGGTGTGTTTAAGAAGTTACAGATTCATTGCTAAAATATTTGAAAGGTCTTAGATTCAATGATCTGCATTGGTCTTCCCACCCTTCAGGGATTGTGGCCTTGCCTCACAGAGATCTTGTTGGATAGACAAATGCAGGTAGAGCCATCTCTCCATTTCACCCAGAGCAAAACTGAAGCCCAGAGAAAGGGCCACTGCCAAGGTCAACCAGCTATTAAGAGCAGAGAAAGAGAAATGAGGAAAAGAGCTTTTGAAATCACAAATCCTTTGTTTCTTCTGCTGCTTCCAAGCCTTCCTAGGAGGGCATTATCTCTTCTCTGGTCCTTGATCCTCCTACCTGGGCAAGGAGATTGGGCCAGCAACTCCCTGACTTCCTCCCAGCTCTGTTCCTCCAGATTGCCAAGGATTTCTCAGGCCCCAACCAGGTCCTAGACTGATTTGGAGTTCATTGGGCTCTTCAGAAAATGGGAAAAGTCTGCTAAAATTTTCAGAAAGCCATGAATTTGACTATTTTCTAACTAAAGCCGAGGATGCCAGAGGGGTTATTAACTATCTGTGGGATTTATTGATCTTTCAGTCCCAGGCTGCATGGGAAACAATTAGAGGTCAATACGCAACACAAAATGAAATTTGCAGCTGTCAGATCAACCATTTGGAAATATTCCCTTGCCCTTTTACCTCCATTTTCTGTCAAGAGAAATCATTCTCGGAATGGAGCCGACATCGGGGCTGGGAAGCCAAGCTCTGCGCGTGCAGGGAGGGCAGCCCCGAGATGCCAATTAGCTTGGATGAGAGAACAGTGGTCAGGGAGACAGGGGTCCCATCCTGCCTGCTACTTACTCTGTGGGATCTAGGTCAGGACACCCCAGCCTATGGACTTGGTTGGGATTTTTCCTCATTTGAAAAATCTCCTCCTGGTTATCAAATCTCTACTTCTGTTCTTGTTATTTGACCATAATCACAAATGATCATATGTGAAATACTCCTTCTTAAAACCATTCTGAATGATAAAATGATAAATATATATCTTTTTTGTCTCCTTCCAAGCTTTCTTTTCTTTTTTGTTTTTTTAGAAAGAGGGGACAGTGAAAGAGAAAGAGAGAAGCAATTTTTATTTCCTTTTTCATGTAACTTTCATTCCTTGGACACCTCATTGCGTACGTGGTGCTGGGGTTTGAACTCGGGTACTCACGCATGCTAGGCAAGTGTCGTAACCACTGAGCCACTGCTCCAGCTCTTTCCAAGCTTTCTTAACCCATCTTTCCTCTTCTGGCCCCTTCCTGCCCCATCCTAAGCCTGGTTTGTGCTTCGATATTATCAGCTAAGTCCTAGTTAAAAGGTCAACTAACAGTGATTTGATATTACTGTATTTACTTATTATTACTGTTGTTGTTGCTGCTGCTATTTGGACTAGGGATTGAACCCAGAGGTGCTTTACCACTGAGCTGCATCTCTAGTCTTTTTTTTTTAATTTTGAGATAGGGCCTTGCTAAGTCACTGAGGCTAGGCTTGAACTTGTGATCATCCTGCCTCAGCTACAGAGTCACTGGGATTACAGGGGTGTGCCACTGCACCCAGCTTGATATTACTCTACTTAGAAGTACAATTGCTCCTTGGTATCTGCAGGGCATTGGTTCCAGGACCCACGTGGGCACCAAAGCTTATAGATGCTGAAGTGCCTTGCATAAAATAGCATAGTATTTGTGTACCACCTATGCACATGCTCCGGTGTACTTTAACTCATCCCTAGATTCCTTATAATACTCAACACAATATAAATGCTCTACAAACAATCGTTATTAAGGGAATAATGACAGTAAAAGAGTTTGTACATGTTCAGCACACATGAGGATATTTTTCCCTGAATATTTTTGATCCCTGGTTGCTTGAGTTCATGGGTGCAGAACTGGTGAATATGGAGGACCAATTGTTCTTAACATTTTTTAATGGAGAGACTGTGAGATGGAAAGGCACAATGATCCTGGGAAGGCAGGTTTCAGCTGCTGGGGCATCTAGGGCAGGGAAGCTGTTTTGAGATGGGGTGATACTTCCCACCTGACACCCGCCATTCAGTACTTGAGTGGATTCCAAATCTAGCAAAGGCGGACCATCCCCTCAGACCCTGGACTGCGCTCTCCAGGAGGAGAAAGCTGTACTCAGCATGTGCCAGACTTAACTCCATGGAACATCTGAATGCCCCGCATTCACACGAAAGAATCTGGGGGCAGTCTGAGCTCGCCTCCCCACCTTGTTTCAGAGCTGGAGATTCCAATACCAGGGAAGGCAGGCTGACCACTGCAGCTCCCCGGGGCAGGAGTGGGCTCTGCTTTGAGCCCTTGCTTTTCCGTTCAGGTGCTTTCACCTCCTATTTGGAGGCGAAGACACGGTGTGCGTTCTGGTGCTGTTGAAGCCTGCTTTTGAGAGCTTCCAAAAGCCACAGTTCTGGGCTTGGCACCCCTGGACACACCCGGCTGCTGAGCCAGACACTCCTGCCTCCTTCAGACACAGCTGCGGGAGATTCCAGTTCTCCCTAGAAGACCCTCCTGAGTGGACTGCACATTTGGTTTTGCTTCCTACATCCTTGAAAACTGCTTCAGAGTAGCTGAGCTCAGGTGCCTGGCAGAGAGGACGGCACCTTGGGTGCTGCTTTTAGAGAGGTTTGGACAGGTTGTGCCCTGGGAGGGCATTATGGTGGCCAGCGCTTGGGGATGCATGTTACCAACACTGTGGCTCCAGGTGAGAGGTGGGCACACAACTATAACTGCTCACCACAGCATCTTGGCTGGGCTGTACAACATAGTCAGGAGACTTAGGTATCTGATGGCTGAAAAACAAGGAGATGGTTCTGCCCTGCAGTCTCTGCACCCCTGGGTGGTCCCCAGACTTGCGTCCACAGCCCTTCACCCTCTTAACATGAGCCTTTTCTTTTCCAATCCCACTGTCAGCACTCTGTGACCCAGGCTTCTCTCAATCTCAGTCACTAGCAGGGCAATAGCTTTCTGTTGCTGCTTCTCTGCCTGCCCCAGGCGCACTTTCCTGCATCCAAACCCTGTTCTGTCCCCAGCCGCTGAACCCTCACTCTTTGCAGACAAAAGTCTCCCCATGCCTGGTTCTAAAACTCCCCAGAAGCCATGATGGTCACTTGACTCTGTGACTACACTAACATTTTGTGTGCTTATAAGGGTTAATTTTATGGTATTTGAATTATATCTCAATAAGGTTATTATTAAAAAAAAAAACCTCTCTGAGTACCCTCTTTTGTTTATTGCAGTGTTTCTCAAACTTTTCCACCAAAGGACCCCTTAATAGTGGAGAGACGATGGTATACTCGGGACCAGGAAGCCTGAAATTGCCTTTCTCAATCACTTGCTCACTCATTTGTTTGTTCAGCAAGTATATATTGTACATTTTCCATGTGTTAGAAATGTAGTCATAATCAGCAAGGGTGGGAGGTGACCCTCACATAGCTAGGTCAAGCAGAAAATTTCTTGGAAGTCTCATGCTTTAATTTAAAACTGAAAGTGCATTTTGCATTCTAGTCAATAGTGTATCTATGATCTTTTTTTTAAGGGAAGGGGACAGGGGTGGGGGAAGAATCAACTTTATTTAGTTTTTCATGTGACTTTTGTTGCTCCAACACTCCGTTGTGTATGTGGTGCTGGGGTTTGAACTTGGGTCCTCATGCATGCCAGGCAAGCACTGCAACCCCTGAGCCACTGCTCCAGCCCCCACCTGTGATCATTTTGATACAGCATTTCTCCCAAACTCCAGTGAATTCCACCACTCTTGGAGGATGCTCCTGGTGGCCAGGCCTCTATGTACCTGTCATCCCATCACCATGCTCTCCTAGGACACTTCAGGCTGTAGATAGTGTCACTCCACCCTTCTTGGGAGCAGCACCAATTGTGGGGCTTATCCAGAGCCTAGGAGTGCCTCCTGGGTGTAATCACTTCATCCTTCTTACCCGTGGTTTGTTCAGGAAGGGACATGAAATCCAAACCTGGCTATGGAGACAGAAAGCTGGGGCTTTCTCTAAAGATAACTATAGGAAGCTGTGCTCTTTCTCTCTCTCTTGCTGGAAATTAACAAGAAAGTCCTTGGCTCTGACACCTGTTTACAGACCTCTTGTCTCCATGAGAACCAAATAGACATGCAGACAAAAAATCAGAGCCGAGGAAATTACCAGAAATGAGTGTGAGCTGGAGCCCTGATTGAACCGAACCTGAAGCTCACTCACTTATGTGAGTCAATATATTGTTTAAGCATTTTCACTAAGTCACATTTGCATTTCCACAGCTATGAGTCCCCTTATGACTAGAAAGGGTTATAGGTCAAAGTCAAACTTAGTGTGGTTTTTAAACCTTCCATAATCTGCAACTGGGCCCCTCCTCATCTCTTCAAAGTTAAGTGGGTTTAACTCTTCCTTTTGCATTTCCTCATCATGCTGGTCCCCCAGATGACACATTTCTTCCTATCTGCCTTTCTTTGTCCCTTCATGTCCCTTCTGCAGCTCTCAGAGGGGGGCCTGGGGAAGACAGAGGAGGTGGGTACCTGGGGAAGCTGCAGGAACATCCCAGAGTAGGACCCGATGGGAATGGGCTGGGGCACCCCAAGGGGTTGATCTGGCTCAGAATGTGCAGATGATAGGGAAACAGACAGGGAGGAGGCAGGGAGACACAGAGCAGGAGGGACAGATGCAGGCCTGGTGGAGAGGCAGAGCAAGAGGAGCAGGAGACATTAGGGGAGTTAGAAGGGAAGGTAGAGGAAATGCAAGGTAGAAGGAAAAGGAAGGAGAGGGGAAGAAGGAGCAAGAAGGAGCCCTGAAGGGAGGAGGTAAAGGTGGCCTGGGGGACGGAGGTGGGAGTGCGAGGGAGGAGCAGGCTGTGCCCCCGTGAAGGAGCCAATGACGCTGCAGGAGTGCAGAGCTGAGTTCCGAGGGGAGCAATTTCATCAATAGCACTTTACCGTACAAGTGATTCTCATCACAGCTGGTGCTAGGTGGGCTGAGAGCAGCAATAAAAAAAAAACAGCTTTATTTAAAAAAAAATCATCCAAGTTATTCGAAGGTGCCGTACACACACCCCTTCAGGCCCAGGAGGGATAAGCCAGGGTGGGCAGACAGCCCTTCAGGGACCCTGGGCACAGTCCGCCCCTGCCAAGGTCATGAGAGGACCTGCATGGCTGTGGAAGTCTCCCAGGAAGGACTATTGGGGGAGCCCAGCACTGCTGGATGTTGGCACGCTGGCAAGACTGGGGGCCAGGAAGAGAGGGGGCATTTTTGAGCTGTATGCTAGGCACGCCCACATGTGGGACCCCCCCATGTCATATGAGGTGCTGCCCAGACTGAACAGGGCTTATCCAGCACAGATAACCTCAGGAAATAAGGCCACAGGACACAGAGGACCAAAAAAGGCTGGAGGAATCAGAGAATGTCAGAAAATTTATAGTCACAGAAAGTCACATTTTAAAGGGGCTTTTAACGTTATCTGAAGAGTGGGATTTGAACTATACTGTTTGTAGACTGGTGTTGTGGATGTGGGGAGGAGGCAGTGGGGAGTGGCTGGTCATTGCTTTGCCCCCAACTCACTTTGATGTCATTTTTCTGTTTTGCTGTCTGTGTTGTTTAATATCAGGGGTTTACCAGTTTGCTTTTTAACAATATGCAAAATAAATTACTATGAAGGGGAAAAAAATTTCCTGATCAAATCCGACCTATTTTATAGATGGAGAAACTGAGATGCTGAGAGTTCCCTTCGTTAACTGGTGATAAAGTCAGGGTGGGTGCCACTCTGGGAATTTTCCCCACAAGCTGCTTTTCTTCCACTAGCTTAATGAGCATGTGCAGTTCCTGGGACTGGGGAACTAAGGGTGAAAACCATGAACCCAAGTCCAGGTCCAAGGATTTTTCTGTTCTCTACTACATACTCCAGCTAGCAAGCCACCTGGCAGATGTACATTCCTTGCGTGGTTTTGTGTATTATTTCCATAACATTTATTGATTCTGAATACTTGAGAAGGGAGGTTTTATTTTCTCCCTGTGTTTTTTTTTTTTTTTTTTTTTTTTGCTTTTTAACCATGTGACTCCCCGCAGTGGTTTATGCAGAGCATGGTGTTTCATAAACCAAAGCGAATCAACCGGACTTCTGGTTTCTGCCTGGTGATTAGGTACATATTTCTGGGATGGCTAATACCCCTAAGGTGAAAGGGCAGTGGAGTCTATGAACAAATGATATGTTGCTAACAGTTTGGAGAATGCAACTTTTAGATTTTTCATTGAAACGCAGCACCTCGCACTGGGATCCTGGGAGGAACCTCTCAAAGGTTGGTTTAATACGCACCACCCTATTGATCCTGACAACACAGTGGAAGGGGATGTGGGAACCCAGTAAGGACAAGTTTCACACACACAATGCTGGAGCCACAATAAAAGCTTTACTTTAAGTAAGCTGTGCTGAACAAGGCCAACTTTGGCACACTAGGCTTTGTAGGACCTACTAGGTAAGGGAGTTGAACTGCAGGAAGACTGAGTGACTTCCCAAAGGTCAAGGGTCAGAGGTCACTCCATTGGAAACCAAAGAAACAAGGATGGAGATGGGGACAGAGCTAGATGATGCTAGACTCCCCAGCACTGAGCATCAAGAGTGGCACAAACTGTCACCTGCCAGGTTCCCAGGAATATACTAGAGGGGGGTAAATAAATGGCTCCAATCCTCTTTCTACCCATACAGAAGGTGAAGGAATGTTGCAGGGGTCCTCTCCATGTCACATGGAGAGAAGAGCTTCCCCAAGAGCCTGGCATGTGTGTCAAGAGATGTGACCCATGGTGTGTGGCACAGACTGGCAGGCTGCTTTGTCTGACTCGGACCCACTGGATGCACATGTCACTCACCTCCTGGCCAAGACAGGCCCAGCTTACCCAGCAGATAATGAGAATTTTGCTTCCAGTCATCCTGTTTGTCTCTGCTGTGGTTTTCTGGCCACATTAACACACATTGAGCACCTACTGTGTGCTCCCACACACCTAGCTGCCTCTCGTTCCTCTGTTCCCTATCGCAGTACTCTTTATGAATGTATTCATGTTCTAGACCTCTCCTGATCTCTGAATCCCATCAAAACTTATCCTTTTTGGGTCTCATGTCATTGACACACAGTCTCCTACCAAAATAGCTGGTAAATAAATTTAAATTAAGCCCATACTAAAAAGGCTCCAATTAATATATACTTTCCTTATTCTAGAAAGGAAGTAAAATCCTCCACGGAGTCCTACTTCTTTGCCTATTAGCTATGTGATTTAGGCAAGTTGCTTAAATACTCTGAGTCTCAATGTTCTTCTTTCCAAAAGGCAATAGCGGAGGATTAATGAGAGATGTTTATAAGGAAACATCCCCTTTCTCTGTGCCTTGCAGGGCTTCTGTGGAGAAGAGGCTAACGGTGGGGCCTCTATCCCCAGAGTCCCTCTCAGTCCTGAAGTATTCCTTTCCCAGCTGCCCTGCATTCTGGAAGCATTTATTACCATTCTCCCTACATGTCAGCTTCTCTGGGCAGGAACCACCACCCACAATGTAGTGTGAAAGAAATTTCCCCCAGGCCTTCTGCCTGATTGACAGACTGGATTCAGGCCCTGTCTAGGCACAAGAGAGGGACTCTTTTCCTAGGCAGGGATTCCACTCAGTGAATTTCTGTTTCGTATCTTGACAACCACCAATTCAGTCTCCTAGTCTTCAAAAGCTAGCTCATGCCCCAGCCCATCCGAACCCACCCACAAGCCCACTTTTGTGCTGAAGCATGTCTGATCATTTAGGAAGGATCTGTGCCCTCATTTCATTCTCACTCATTTGCTTATGATGCTGGGATCTGGCACTCAACAGAGGTCTGCTAATGAGGTCATGAAAGGTCTCAGTTCTAAACAGGGAGAGAAATGCCAAGTCAGTGTCTATAATACGAGCTTACACAGGAATGGGGACCAGGCCGGCCACCAGGGAAGAATTAGCTATGGTGAGCACCACCTGTCTTTGTGGATTTGCATGGCAGGAAAGGGGTTTGAATGCTTGAGAACAGTTAGTTTTCTTAAACAGGCTGCAGGAACCCTTTGCAGTCCCATTTACTCTTTATTTTCAATGAGAGAATGAACAAATAGAGGGGCCCATTGAAGTACTTGGCCTTGAAGCAGCAGAAGGTCCATCTGTGATAGGTGGGAGAGAAAGAAGCATAGTACTGTTTCTGACTGGTGACATCAACCCTTCACGGTAGAGAATATTGGGTGTCCTCAAAGTGTGATCCCACACCAGAGGCTGGGATGTTCTTAAAAGAAGCAGAGAAATACAGTTTTCTAGACACATGGAATAGGAAAGCAAAAGCAGAAATTATGAGACAAATGAAGGAGTAGAGACAAAAAGAAAGAGTCAAAAATACTAAGGAAAGACCCACAAAAAGCAGGGTTGGTCCCAAACGATCCACAACAAGGTGCTCACGAGGTCCATGAGTGCCCACTAAGGGGGACACCCATCTGCCCTCAGGGACCTTCTAGGACAGCCATGGAGGCAGGATGCTTGTGTCTATGTGGATACAAATTGCTACACCCCAACTCACACGCACGCACGCACGCACCGCACACAGCAGCAGACATGGTGATATAACCGGTGTGTCACTCCTTCTGGAAGTTCAGAGGTGTATTTGAGTCAGAGTGAGAGGAAGAGTATGTGTGTGGCAGGGGCCATCACTAATTTGGAGGGACATAATTTTGCCTGTCCCACCCTCTCTTTGATTGAGCTACCCTTCTTATCTCTAGTGTTTGGGATTGGGTGGGTACCTGACTCGCCCAGCAGCTGTGTAACTCGGCCTGGCCAATCAGCTCTCTGTTTTCTGCTTGTCTGGATCCACTGATTGGTTCAAAGCTGGGCAGCTGGGTCAACCAGAGTTTGCTCAGGATTTTGCTGGGATTCTCGGGAGCCGGTCAGGAAGCTCCCCCTATACCTGGAAATAGCTAGTGGTAACCGTGTTTGAAGACTGTTGGTGCTTGACTTTGCCAGTATGGGGAGTACCTGAAGGAGAACAAAGCCCCTGCAGAAAAGCAGAGTCCAGAGACGGGGAAAATAAGGCTATTTCCTGGTGTTTTGAAGGAACTCATGATTCAAGAACCTCTGAGCCAGTTTGCTACTTGAACTTCCAGATTTATGACTCAAAAAGCACCCCTCCCATCCCCACCCACACTTTTATAAAATAAGACCAGTAATTTGGCCAGGTGTGGTGGTGCATGCCTGTAATCCCAGTGACTTGGGAGGCTGAGGCAGGAGGATTGCAAGTTCAACGCCAGCCGCAGCAACTTAGAGAGGCCCTGTCTCAAAATTTAAAAAATGAAAAGGGCTGGGGATGTGACTCAGAGGTTAAGCACCACTAGGTTCAATCCCTGGTGTAAAAAAGGAAGGGAGGGAGGAAGAAAAACAAAAAAAGAAAAGTAGTAATTAAAATGAAAAGTATTCTAACTAAAATAGGGAGTGGATAGTCAGTGTATTTACTCAGCCTTTGGCTACAAAAAATATCCCTGAGTGAAGTGCTTTGGGGAAAATGAAATAGCAGTATGCTAACAAGTGGGTCGGGACGAGCCTTCCTTGGAGTAAGTAGAGAAGAACTTTCTGAGCGGCAGGATTGAGGTTTGAGGTCCAGGGTTCAGCAAGGGCAACAGCTTCAAGGAGGGAAGGAGCTGGATCAATTGAAGCACAGAACAAACCCTGTAACAGCTGTAGCCAGTTGAGCAAGGGAAGACAGAAGTGCAGACAGATGCAAAACCTGTAGGGTCTTGGGGCACTCAGACTCTACTCCAGGATAGATGACCACTGCAGAGTAAAATGATCTCATTGGCTCCAACTTCTGTGAGTAGGGCCCCAGGAGGAGTAGGGTAACAGGAGGACGGGTGAAGAGGCTGATGCAATGCGTGGGGGAGAAGTAAATGGAGGCTTGGACCACAGTGAGTGAAAGAGACAGAGCAGGGAGGATTCTGTACGTGCCCTGGAGGGAGAGAAGGCAAGAGTTGTTGGTATGCTGGCTGTGGGGAGTGAAAGAATGAGAAATTGAGTATTTCCTGAGATGATGAGGACCGGGGAGGAACAGGTTTGGTGTATATGTGCATCACCAAGGCAAATTTGGAAGATTCGAAATTAAATGTCATACATGCTCGAGGCTGTCCTCTCCTGGAGGGTAGGCTGGACTCAGCCTGGAGATGCTCAGAATGATGGCTGGTGATCAGGGGAAGCAGCTGGCTGGATAGATGTGGGATGGACGAGAGCAGGGGTGGATGGATGAGTAGATGGATGGGTGAACGGATAAACGATGGGTGAATGGGTTGGTGAATGGATGGGTGAATGAGAAGATTAGTGGAAGATAGGTAGATGGATTTTTGAATGGATGAGAGGAGAGATGGGTGGATGGATGGATGAATGGATGAGTGTTGAGATGAGTGTATGGGTAAATGACAGCTGCTTGTCAACCAATAAACATTGGCATCTCACTGCATCCCAGGAACACAAATGAACAAAATGTAATATAGATCTGCTTATTTCATTGTGTCACCTTGGGCAAATTATTATGTAACTTCTCTGGACTCAGTTTCCTTATCTGCAAGAGGGGGACAAGAGTAGCACCTGCCCTCTAGGACTTCCACAAAGGGATCATGCCAGCTGAATACTTATAGCAGTGCCTGGTGCTCACAAGTACGCAGCAAGAGGCAGCTATTGTATTATTAAAATTGGCACCATGAGAACCCCTGTCCTCAGACAACGGCATTCTTCAAGACACGTGTTAAACGAACACAGCACAGTGTGGTGAGAGCTGAGCGGTAGTTTGCTCAGGCTCAGATGAAGCAGTGCTGGGCTTTCCCCAGACTGGGGTGTGGAAGCTTGGCCAGCCATGTGCACTCTTCCAGACGTGGACCTGTCAAATATATCTTTTGAACAACTCAGATTAATGTCCGGTTCAACTTCGGCTGTCTCCAGCGCAGTCCCTTCATGTCTCACATGACTGCTCTGGAAGTCTGTCCTGCCCCTTCCCGTCCCACACCTTGCCTTGTGCTGCAATCCCCGTCCCTTCTTTCTCTCCCTGCCCAATCTGTCCATCTGAAGCCTCCTTTCCAAGGTGCGGCTCACATCCAAGCCATTTCCACAGTCCTTTCCAATTCCTCTCACTCACCCAGGCTCTTGTTTTGCAGCCCTCAATGGCACTGAGGCTTAAGGAAGTAACTGGAAAGCCCCCCGAGGTGTCTACTCCTCTTCTCTTGCTTTATAAATCCAGAACTAAGGCCCAGGGGATGGCTTGACAGAGGGCAGTGATGACACCCTTTCCACTTAGCTGTCCAGCCTAGGAGTGGCCTGCACCCCTCCCTCCATGTGACCTGCTCAGACCCATCCCCAAGGCCTCCGGTTCCTGAGCCTAAATACTTCCTCCATCCATCCCCTGAAGGCCCAGCCTCCACCCAGGGCTGAGCCACCATCCTTATCAGCCTCCTCCCTTATCTCTGCCTTACCCTGGCTCTCCCCAGGCTCTCCCTTACCATTGTTCTCCTGGCAGCAAGAATGAACTTTCTAAAGCACAAAATGATCATTAGGCTACCCTAATGATCTTCAATGGCGTTGATTCAGCTCCAGAACAGTCTACTGATTTTAGCAAGGCTTTCCGCGACAGTGTCTGTGGGAGGCTCCAGGACCCCACATCGACCTCACAGGTCCCCCAGGTCCACCCCAAGTTCCCTCCTGCCCTTGCACTTAGGAATCACAACCTTCTCCTCCTGGGTGTTTGCACAGGCTCTTTCCGGAACCCCTCCCACTCCTGCTCACCCTCCCAGCACTCCTCCACTCACCTGGGGATTACCTTTTCTTCTTTAAGAGTCCACCTTACTCAGCAACACTTCCCCGGCCTGCCCTGCCGGGTTAGACCTGTGGGGGCTCCCATCGATCTCTGTGCCTCCTTGTCATAATGCCCACCTGCTCCTGCTCTTGCTGCCACACGGCTGACTTCCCACAGGCTGTGAGGGCTCGCTCGCTTGCACACCTGCAGCTGTTAGCAGAGCCTGACAGGTAACGGCAGCCGGTGCTTGTTGGGTTTCTGCTCTTCTTGTTCTCTGCCTTTAATTTTTGTAAAATTTTCAGGGCACCCATTGGTCTGTATATTGTCTTTCCACTCAACAGTGTTGGGGATCCAGAGTTCCCAGAAGGAGCAGAAATCAAGATGTCAGCTACATTACTGAGGAGAGCTAGGCTGGAGCATGTGGCTTCCATATCACATGATGACCAAAACAACATATCACACCTCCCGTTCCACCACCTAGCCCTAGTCCTTCCCTGGTCTTGCAGAAGAACTTCAGTCTCAGAATTGCTGATTCCTTATGGGAGGGCAGGGAGGAAAAGAGGTTGGAGGATAGGGTCTATGACGGATCAGGAGCTGGTGCCCAGTCCTGGCCCAGTCATCTGTGTCCAGGTGGGCACAGTCCTAAGAACAGTTGTGGCTGTTGGAACCCTTGCTTAGACTTAGGGAAAGTGCATATGTCGGGAGGGGAAGATGCTACTGGCTACTTCCTGGGATGGCAAGTCTTCAGGTATAGTCTTTCTGCTCTGGACACTGTCCTGAAGAGAAAGGTTCCCAACCTTTGTAGGGATGCCTGTTTATAAGGTAAGAAAATGTTCCTTTCTCCCTCTCCACCATTCCCGATAATTTCTCTAATAAAAGCCTGGTGTTTATAGAAGAGATTCCTAATTGATTACCAAACATTCATTCTCCACCTCTTCATTAGTTAACAGAATCCCTATTATTGGCATGTTATAACCAGAATAAAGGACTATATTTCTAAGCATCCCTATAGCTAGGGTGTGACCCATATGATCAAATTTTAGCCTAAGGTAGCACAGTGTGACACTTCTGGAAAATCTTAAGACAGTAATATGTGTCTTCCTTTGTACATTTCTTTCTGTCTGGAACACAGATTTGATGGCTGGAACTTCAGCAGCCATCTCAGATCCCAAGGATGGAAACCACATTCTGAAGATGGTAGATAAGAAAGAGAGGACTTCCAGCTTTTGATATAATCATAGTTCTTCCATGTCACCTCCACACTATTCTCCCCAGACTTATTTTATATGAGGGAATAAGAAATGTTAAGCTTGTTTATACTACTATTTGAGTCCTTTTGTTATATGCAATTGAATCTAATCCCAAGGACACAGTACCAAAAGATTTTGAGGATCCTTGGAATAAAGCTCTCAGGTATCTGTGACCTAGAGTTTTAGCAGCTATCTGGTGGGGTCCCTGTGCTCTCCATCTGAGCCCCAGCGTCCTCACTCTCTCCAGGTGCGTATTTTTCTTCTTAAGCCCTAGGGACACAAGACTTCAAAGCCAGGTTTCCCTAGCACTCTCATACACACACACACACATACACACCCCACTCCCAAGCACCAACGGTGATCTATAAGGGATACTGAAGTCCAGACCCATAGAAATGCAGGAAAACCTTTCCCTAAGCACCTTTCCTTTTATTCATCCCTTATGGCCAAGCCATCCTCAGGGACAGCAGAGAAAACAAGTGCATTACCTTGGTGACCTCCAAAAGCAGAGATGCTACCCCTGCTGCCCACTCTGGTCTCTCAGAAGACAGCAGAGGCCCTGAATCCCTGCTCTCCCTGGCCAGGTGCCCCCACACTAACCTCTGAAGGCCTAAGGGAGCCCTGATGAAGATTTATAGCCTCTCTGCGCATGCCAGCACCCCTGGGGCGGAAGAGTGTTGGTTCTTCCTGTTAGAGATGCATGAAGTATATCAGGGGGTCGTGATTTATGGGGCCATGGTAAGATTTCATCTGGAAGAAAATGTGCTTGTATTCAGAGAAAGAGAAGTAACTGACCCATGCCTTCCTGCAGCCCTTCCCTAATTCCGATGCAATCTCTCTGGGAGAGAATGATCAATTCCTTCACAAAGACCCTTTCCCAGGACAGACAGCTTCAGTAGGCTCAGAGCATCACACGGAGTGTCTGCTTTGTCCCCTTCCATTCTTCAGGTACTCACTGTAGTGTGGAAGGTTGAACGAGGCAAAATCATAATGCACATGCTTTTATTTCAAGGTTTGGTATTTTTAGTAGGGAAGCCAGGCTAAAAGAAATCAAATTTAAAAAAAAATAAAAAGGAAGGGAAATATATTGAGGCTTAGTCATTGGCTGAGATTACACAAACATCTTTCAGTTCTGAAATTTGGTGGAATGGTTCTTGTGGGTTTGTGAATTGTGGGGGTGAGATGGGGTTCATTTCAGGGCAGGGAGCAAGCTGAGGGGTAGGGAGGCACCATGGTGATGGGTTAGCCAGCCCTGTCCTGGGCACCTTGCCGTGCAGTCTCAGGCTGACCCTGGAGACAGGTCCCAGACCCCCATTTTACAGGTGGTAAGATAGGAGAAGCACCCCGTGACTGGCCCCTGCCACTCAGTAGAGGCACCAAAACTAAGAGTCCAGCTCCCATATGTTTGATGACAAAGGTCATGACCCTGCCCACAGCTGCTGCCACTACCAAGGAGCGAGGTCTTGGGGGAGGGATGATACAGTTATCCCACCCCAGACCTCAAACCTGTTTTCTGGGTTTATAAGAAGCTTAAGTCCAGATAAGCCCTAGAAATCAGCACAGAGGACTAACAGGCACCACTGGGCAGCCTTTGTAGTGAGTAGCTGTCCAGTTCAGTCTGGGCCTGACTGAGAGGATATCAAAAGAGGGCCCTCAAATCCAAACCACAGGTGACTCCAACAGTCCACAGGGATGTGTGTGGGCCTGGTCCAGTTGAGAATGGTGCCAACTCTTGTCATCGTGTGGCCTCCACCCGTCCCAGCTATGCTGAGGTGACCGTCACGCCAGACCCCAGCACCATGAGCTGGGAGCAGCCCAGAACCTTGTCCAGAATTCTGCTCCATCTTGCCCAGTCTGGGGAGTGCAGGTCTGTGATTCTGGGGCCTGTTTGGCAAGGCCAACTTCCTGCCAGGAGGCAAGGCAAAGCTTCTCGAAACAGCACAGGAAAGAATATCTTCGCACTCTAGAGGCAGACAGACCTAGAATCCAGTCTTAGTGCTGTCACCATTGGCCGCGTGACCTTGAACTAGTTACTTAACCTCTCTGACCTTCATTTCCCTCTGACCTGAGGATGATTATAGCAACCTTGCAGGGTTATTGTTAGGTGAAGTGAGGTGAGTACTTAGAGCATTTAGCTCAGGGTTCTCCTTGAGGCCAAGGTCCTGGCCTGTCTGTCCTTGCTTTAGGCACAGGGGACTGCAGGGGAAAGCCTCTGTGTTCTCTTCCTTCTGCGGGGAGGATGGTGACATACAGGGCTATTGCTCCTTAGGTGAGGGCTGAGCTCTTACGCATACATTGTCTCATTTAGGATAAGCAAGTATAGCCATGGGTTCTGCATTGAAGGGTTCAATAAACCATGTACTAAAAATACTAAAAAAAAAAATATATATATATGTACATACATATATTATATATATATATATATATACTAAATATGCACAGGCTTTTATCTTTCATCATTTCCTAAACAATGCAGCATGACAACTATTTACATACAATTTACATTTTATTAGGTATTTAAAGTAATCTAGACATGATTTAAAGCATACAGGAGGATGTGCGTAGGTTATATGCAAATACTATGCTATTTTGAATAAGGGATTTGAGCATCTGCGGTGTTCGGTACTTAACACATATGTTAAATACGTGTGTGTCTGTGCGTAACAGTTTAGGAAATGGGTCACAGCAAGGTGAGGCTGGCTGCCCATGATCTCACAGCGGCGTCCCTTGGGGAAGCCTGTGTTCTCAAATTAGTCGGCATTTCCTTTCTGACTAGAAGCTGGGATGAGCCGGTGTGTGCACAGACCTACCTGAGGATGGGCCGTGGAGGGAAGGGAAGTGGGGAGCTGGCGGCCACTGGCAGTGCGGGCTGTGGTGGGCATCCGCGGTGGGCTGCGGGGTAGAGCTGCCTGAGCAGCTTGCCTCCGGAACGGCTGACCCGTCCCGTTCACGGACTGTGCTCAAACCCCATTAAACACCCTCACAAGCGGACATGGACAGCCTGACCCGGGCCTCTGAGTGCCCAGACCCACGCGCCTCTCATGACCTACGAGGCCTGACTCCATGAAGTAGATGCTGGCTGAGGGTCAGGGAGACCTGTTCTGAATCCAGCCCCATCCTGGGGCAGTTACTCCCTTCCCAGTGTCTCAGTGGTCCTAGGAGTAATGACAGTGCCTATGCCCCAGGATTTGGGGGATGATAAGTACGAAACACATATAACCAACCTATAATATACAAAAAGGTGACCTGTATATGCTCAGCAAAGGTTACCCACCATTATCTGCTGTTATTGTTCTTGGTATCAGTGTCTCTCCCAAAGAAGACTGGGTTCTGTGAGGACAGAACTATGTTTAACTCACCTTTACATCCCTAAGGGCTCCCAACACAAGCTATGTTGTGGAAAGTCCACAGTTCAGTGTGTCAAGCACCTACGGCATGCTTTCGTCCCCTGGGACCTTGCTGGTGATGCACTGTGAGGTGCAGGGAAAATTGGTTCCCTGAATCACTGCACAATACACAGACGTCTATGAGGCTGTGCTATGGTTTGACTCTTCAATATACCTCCAAAAGTTCATGTGTTAGGCATTGCAGGAATGTTCTGGAGTGAAAGAATCAGATTTTGAGAGCTACGACCCCATCAGGGGGGTAATCTACTTGATGAGTGAATAATTCGAATGGATTAAC
Organism: Aplodontia rufa; assembly: GCA_004027875.1. Lineage (NCBI taxonomy): Eukaryota > Metazoa > Chordata > Mammalia > Rodentia > Aplodontiidae > Aplodontia > Aplodontia rufa. The sequence continues at coordinate 43,934 of PVKS010000682.1, read as the reverse complement.
CGGTGGTAGCTGTAGGCGCATGGGGCTTGCCTGGAGGAAGTAGGTCACTAGGAGCACGTCTTTGGACTTCATCTTGTCTCTGGCTCCTCTTTCTCTTTATCTGTTTCCTGGTTGCCACGAGCTGACAGCTTTCCTCCACTGCACCCTTCCACCATGATGTTCTGCCTCACCTTGGGACCAGAGCTATGGAGTCAGCTGACCATGGACTGAACCTCTGAAACCAAGAGCCCAAAATAAACTTTTCCTCCTCTAGGTTGTTTTGTCAGGTGTTTTAGTCACAGTCATGAGAAGCTGACTAACATAGGCCAGTGTGCTCCCGCCCTTCCCATCCCTTCCCTCCCGTCTACCAAGAACCTTAGAGCTTTTATCTCCTGCTCCTCTCACTCCAGGCCAAAGGGATGAGCTTCGAAGAGTGATAGTTCACAAACACTCAGTTATAGATAACTGATAACTACTTGATGTGCTGTGTCTGCAAGGGATTATTTTATTTCTAAGAAAGATTAAAACTTCTCACACGTGTTCTAAATCTGGGTCCAGGGAAGGCCTGTGTGCAGATACAGTTAATATACTCACACATATTTTTCCCCTCTGGGGAGAAAGTCCAGTCTTTTATCAGATTCCCACTGGTCTGCGGGACTGTCCCCAGTGCTACCTGAGATGAAGGGAACGCTCTGTGTTTGCACGGTCCCATGCGTCCTCCCTAGCCTTCCAGCTATTGAGCACTTCAAATGCACCTACTACAAGCGAGGTCTTCATTATTTTATTTTATTCATACCAAGTAATTTAGATTTAAATAGAAATAACCACATGTGGCTGGTGACTATCATATCAGACTTTGCAGCCAGAGATGAAACACTCAATGGTGCAATGCTCAATATATTGGCTATCACAAGCTCGCCCACTCCCGGGGTTGAGGTGGGGTGAATAACTTTTACAGGGAAGGCTCTGACAGCCATGCCCGCTGCACAGGAAGTGTTCTGCAAGTGTCGTTGTTATTAATGCTGAGAGCGCAGGTCAGTGTAGGAGTGGAGGGTGCTCTATGTGTCTGTTGAATGAATGATGGAGGTTGCTGAGTACACAAAATTAAAAAGCAGAACCAAGCCCAAGGTGAAAATCAAGGTGTAAAAAGGCCCGTGCTGACTGCAAAACGTCTCAGTGCCACGGCTTAGGCAACCTCGGCATCTACAGGGACAACACAAGAGGACCTCAAGATGGGCTTTGGGAGGGTGCCCGAGTGGGCTTGTCTCCAAGGCTTTGTGATGCCCCCCTCAGGGCCACGGGAGTGGAAGAGACATTGCCCACGACCTGCTCTGGTTGCAGTGATGTAAGGGTGTGGCATTTCTCTAGCTGGATCTTTTCACTCCAACACAATGACAGCATCTACATCTCCTCCAGCCAAGAAAGCTCCAACAACCAGGCTCCAGGAGAACATACTCAGAGACTAGAATTCAGTTCCAAATGACCCATTTTGCAACAGCGCAAGTATTTCCAGTTGTGTCTGCTAATGAGCTTAGCTCCAGGAGGGGGACAGCACTGGAGGACATCTGCAAGTGAGTTGTGGAGGCACCCTTGCCCTTGCCAAGGAAGGAGGTGGGCCAGCGTCCACAGAACTAGACAAAACAACTCCAACAAGGTCCCAGCTGCACACTACAGAACTTTAAGAATTAGTGTGAGTAACGTCTTTTGTGTCTGGCTGTCATTAAGCTGGACACAGTTATCACTCCTTTTGGCTGGCTGGCTGCCTTCGGCCCTCAATGTGGTCTTTGTCTTGTCAACACAATGCCCTCTGGCCTCTGATCCTATTGTTCTGATTAAAATGACAGAATTGCTTTTAAGATCACTGTTGGTTTTAAATTCCCTTAAAAGAAGAGGGGATCAGTTCAATGTGTGACAAATGGACCCCACTTTAACATGGGGAGTGGAGGAGGAGGACAGTCTAAGGTGGGGTGGCTAGAAGACTGTCCTGCACAGATCCAAGAAATGTCTTCAAACTGGAATGGGGAACCTGGCTTCAAAGAGGAATGTGGGTTGGCATCTTTGGGAATGACCTCAGCCCCTGAAGGAATCCTTCCAGGCTGGATGTTTCTGAGCAGGGATAACCCCAGCTCCGATTGGCCAGGCAGTCATCCTCCCTCCTCCTCCGAATCACACAGTAATGAGCCGGGAGGGGACAGATTTGGAGTTGGCCAAAGCTGGACAGCTCAGTCACTTCCTAGCTACGCAGCAGTGGGCAAGTCTTTCCATCTCTCTGAGCTTTCATTTCTAAACTGCAAAATGGGAATATTAACTATCCAGTAAAATAATTTAAGGGTGAAATGATTCCACGTGAAAAAAGTTGCATCTTAAAGGGAACTTTTGCTATTATTATTTAATGTTGCTATCCAGCATTAAGACATTGGGATCTTGGGGCTGGAGTGGTGGCTCAGCGGTCAAGGCGCTTGCCTGGCATATGTGAGTACGCGAGTTCAAACCCCAGCACCATGTACACAATAAGGTCTTGGAGCAATGAAAGCCACATGAAAAACTAAATAAAATTGTTGAAAAAAAAAAAGACACTGGGATCTCCAGTGGACCCCACCCACCTTGGTTTTCTCAATGAATCTTCTTTTCACTCTCAAACTGGGTCTCTGAAAAATGAATGCATTTTACTCCAAGAGATCCTGGTTTTATGTGGATATTTCCACCTTCCTTGGCCAGGCACCTTCCTCAGCTCTCTGGCAAGTGCTAACATACACATTCTCTGTGTGGCTTGTCAGACATACCAGGGGACAAAATGAAGATTTGTGCCCTGGATGTACTTAACCTTCTAGAAAGGGGATAGAGAGAAGACATGCAATATACAAGTAAATCATACGATTTGTGAAAAAGCTGGAGCGCTAAGAAAATGAAAGATAGATCTGGGAAGAGTGGGCTGAGGGTTAGGGGTGGGAGCCCCATGGTAAGCAGGACCTTAGGGTGGCCTCATGAACAGAGAGAGATGAGGGAACTTGGCCAGCAGACATAGGGGACAGGAGCATGCTAGTACCAGGGCACAGCTGAGCAGAGATCTGAAGGTGTGCTGGGGTGGGATTTGAGATAAGGTTGTGTGGGTGGAGTTGACAGAAACTGCAGTTCACACAGGGCTTTGTTAAGGCCACTGTTAAGGATTTGGGGTTTGACTCTACATGGAGTGAAAGACCATTGGCGGGGCCTTGGACAGAGGAGAGAACTGGCTTATCCTTCAAAGGGAGCTTTCGAACAGCTGGTAGGAGTGGGAGCTGAGGGTAGGTAAGGTGGCTCATCCCTATAATCCCTGCAATACGGGAGGCTGAGGCAGGTGGACCATAAGTTTGAGGCTAGCCTCAGCAACTTAGTGAGACTGTCTTAAAGTAAGAAATAAAAGTCGTTGGGGATGTTGCCAACCAATGGTAGACTGCCCCTAGTGTTCTACCCAAAACCAAAAATAAATAAATAAATAATTAAACATGGAACTGGGAGACCTATTAGGACACCTTGGCTCTAAGGTAGAAGAGAAATGACTAGGGTGGTATAGGGGAAGAGGGATCTGGGATCTGGATCTATTTGAAGGTAGAGCCTCTAGGTTTGCTGATCAATTGGTCTGGGGCGTGAGAGGAAGAGAGGAATCAAGGGCAGCACCAAGGTTTTTGGCTGAGTGAGTGGAAGGATGGACGTGCTGTCAGCTCATCTGGGGAAAGCTGTGGGTGGAGGCAGTTTTGGGTAGGGGGAGATTAGGAATTCTGGGTATCTTGAGTTTGAGATGCCTGTTAAACATCGAAGTCAAGATGTTGAGTGGGTGTTCAGATATATAAGACTGAAGTCCAGGAAAGAGGTCTGAGCTGGGAATATAAATGTGGGAGTCATTAGCATATAGCTGGTATTTAAAGCCATGAGACGAGATTGCCTTGCGCCTCTCTTCCCGTGATGCCTCTGATCAGTCCATAAACCAGAGTTTTCCTGGCAACAAATAAGATCACATTGGTCGTAATCTCTCAGGTCTTATTTGTTCATTGTCCTTTTCTGCTGATGGTGGACCCCAAGCCCCTGAAAACATTTTGCTCCCATCAGGTATTTCTGGGAGTCCTCAAGTGATGTCTCGTATGTACTCACAAATAAGTCCATCCATCTCAGCTGTGCTGCTTCCCCATTGCCATGTCCAAGGGCGTCTGTCAGGGAGCTTGGCCAGTTCACAGGCACCACTTCATTCTCCCCATCAGGCCCAGCATCCCAGCATCACCGTCCCCGTAGATGCTCTTTGACTGGTCCATGGGGTGTCAACATCCCTGTACCACAGCCCTCAAGGGCCTAGGCTACCGGTAGAGGGGAGGATGAGCATCTTCCTGACTGGGTTGAGCTCTGTGTACTGGGGATCTACAAAGCTAATTTTAAGGCCATGCTCCTCATCCCAGGACAGGTGTTGGTTGCCTGATGGCACAAAGACATATGTTGGGGAGTACACAAGGCCACATGCTGTGGTGCATCTCATTCGAGCATCAGTTTTCCTCATTGGGAAAATTGAAATCACTTTTTTAAAAAAATAATCAAAGAACAATTACATTGAAGCATAGGATATAAAATCGGCTCACAATTTGAAGTCAAACCCAAGATACATCCATAATAGTTTTCATTTGTTATTATGTCACAGATATCCCAAGAAGCTCTCAATAACTTTCAGTGGGTGGATAATTATAAAATTTGAAATGTCCTGGGACACTGTCAATGGTTGGAAGTTGAGTAAGAGAAAGAAGCTCAGAGCCTGTGCTAAATTTTAGTTGGATTAAGATAAGTTAGCCATACATGGACCAGAGCCCAAGCGAAACAGGCAAGATGGAAAAGTGAGATGGTGAATTACATTTTGGGGGGAAAAATCACAGTTCAGTGTGGTGGGGTCGTGTTCTCTTTTTTCTCCCAGTACATGTATCTGAGTTTCTGGAGTCACACAGACCTGAAACTGAAGCCACAGATAGTTAATGATTCTAGGACCATGGTTCCTGATATGACAGAGTTGGCATTTCTCAAGGTCAAGAAGGCAGGAAATGTAATGATCTCACCAACCAGGCCTCACACTGGAATTCCACTGAGCCAGAGAACCGAACCTTGGATGTGCTGCATGTTACGAATTATGCACGGTATGTTGAAACAGCAACTGTGGAGAGGGATGTCCAGGGATTTCCAGGGATAACTCAGCTGGAAAGAGAGTCTATGTCCACCCCATTCCAACCAAACACCCACCAACCCCACAGGTAGTGGACAATCAAAAGAGCCGTACATAGCACTGAGTTCTAGGCCAAGGACTCCAAATGATGATGTTCACCATAACTTTGGAACTTACTAGATGTACTCATCCTTGGGCATATCAGGGATCTCATCAGGAGGTGAGAATCTGAGAAAATGTGTTCTGTAAAGACCTCTGGGGGCTTCTGGTAAGTTCCATCTCTCCCTAAGAGGTTCCTATTGAGCTGGGTTCCATTTTTGATAACCACTGGGTATCTACACTGTGCCAGGAAGCAGGCCGCATCCTATGGAGAGTATACAACTGTTTAAGACACAGGCTTTGACCTCAGTTCAAAGACATGAAGAAAAAAAAAAAGAAAAACAATTTCAGGATTGAATTGAAGGCAATGAAATAATGGCTGTCTCTGGGCAATGCTGTTAAGAACCCAGGGAATGCAACACACAAGAAAGGCTATGAGATCATAGAGGGCCTGTGCCAGTCTCCATCATCAACTGGCCAAGAGAACTGCAAACTGTGGCCCGGAGCTGGAGTCAGGAGTCCAGCTGGCCGTAAAGGGAGTCAGTGTCTCATCGTGTCTTCTGGACGGGTGGGCTGGCAGTGCCCCAGGGAGAACTTGTTGCATGGAGGGGGGTGTTGGGACTGGTTTTGTACCTAGTTGTTTGGAGCAGATAGGAGGGACCATGGAGGAGGAGAGCTAGAGACTTCTTCCTGCTCAGCCTGGGGAGGTCTGAAGGCTCTGATGTGAGGGCTGTGGGAGGGAGCTGTCCTTCCAGCGGCTCACTCAACGTTGTTTGGAGTCCAGGTGACTAAGTGTCTTGCAGAGTGGAAGAATGCATCTCTCCCGTGCTTGGGTGCTTGAGAATTTCTGGGCATCGTGGTGGTTGTCTGAGGAGCAGTGGAAGAGAGCAGGGGAGACTGATGCCTGCCTAGGGTGCAATTCCTAAGGGAAACTTGATGTGAGAGAGCCAGGGCCTCATGGGCATGGCCGCTCATTTTCAATGGTGAGAGGGTGGACTTCTGGAGAGTCCACTTTAGACTTTCCTGGGAGGAGGCACCTTTTCAGGAGTCCCATATCAACAGGTGAATAGAAAACCAGACAACCTGGTTAACACTGTTAAATGCTGCTAACCTACGTGGACCAACAGATTGATGAAACCAAGGAAAACTTTAGAGTGCCACAAAAGAACCAATTATGATGGGGCTGAGAGTGGGTAAATGTCGGTATGGACTTATATTTGGGTTTATGGGAATGTAAGCTGCTGAGGATGACAGAAATAGCAGTCTTAAGCAGCGAGGGCCTGAAAGCCTGTATGATGTAAGAGGTACTCAGGGAAGACCAGAGCGGGTAGAGCACTGGTGGAAGCTACCAGTTCCTGCCCATAATATGCTTGGTTAGGACAGCTAGCAAGGCTGGACCTCCTGGGAAGGTGGCCATGGACTGACCATCTGGACATGAAATCAAGGGCAGGAACCCCCTAGACTCCCCAAGGAGGGCTCCCTGGGAAGATGGACTCACCTCCACTTGCCAACCACAGAGGGCTCCCAATAGGTGTCCCAAGTGCTACTTTGGGGACAAACATGGATCACACCCTAGGAACATTCCAGGCTACAGGTCAGCATCCACTTCATAATTTATAATCATATGTAACCTCATCATTTATTCCAGTCCCTGTCTCTCATCTCAGGTGATTCCCCCCCGCCCCAACATTACGGGGACGGTCCTGCTTGCCAAGGTGGAGACAGGACATATTCCGAGATTCAGAGCAAATGCTCAGGGCCACTAATGATTCCATTTCCTCTCCACTCCACTGCTTAATAAGCAATTGTCAAGCAAGCTCAACCCCGAAACCCTGACGGAAGCTGGAGGGCTCTGGGATCGTGGGTTAGATTCCATCAACACCATCTCATTTGTTCTGGGCTCTTTGAGAGCTGCAGCGAAGATACTGGAATTATAGCTTCCTCTGAAATACAAAAATAAAATAAAAGGTTGTGACAGAGATTTAAATGAGAATAAAATGCCAATTAACTCAGAGGTATTGAACTGGAATCTGCTTCTCAGAAGAATCCCAGGTCACACTTGGCAGATCTGTTTCAATTTCCCCCAAAGCGCCGAATGGCCACGCTGGGGAAGCAGACCTCAGAACAATCCAGAACTCGGTGCCAGACCCACTACTTATCACTTTAATTGACACTTACTCCATATGATGCTCATACATTCACCAAATGGGTTCGATTTAATTTGAAACAGGGAATTTTTTCTTTCTCCTATTGAAGTATGCGATGCGGCCGACTTTAGCTACAGAGCTTCTCCCTGAGGTAGTTCATCACTCACCCATTTTGCTTTTAAAAAATTACCAAAGACACCCTTCAGCCACCATTTATTTTGAAAATATTTTACTTTTTCCAACTTTGTAATTACAAAACCTATTAATCTATACACCTTTTCTTTTAATGGGGTAGTGGAATGAGTGGCAAAAAAAAAAAAAAATCCCTTCTTCACCCTCTATCCTACAGTCTTCAAAATTAAATGAATAAGCCCAGATGTATTGAAAAAGCCTCCATGAGGATCGGGTGCAGAAGGCCACTCTCCCACTACGCAGCCTGCCTGGCAGCCCCATCCTGTGCGACCCAGGCATGAGTGAGAGGAAGGTCTGCACCCCTGGAGAACGCAGGACAGCAGGTGGGTGCTCCCACCCCGTGTTTATTAGCACTGACAGACGGAGTGCAAGAACATCGCTCACCCTGAGGTGTTACATACTGATACACTGACAGGCAATTATCTTTGGAGATAGTGTTAAAACACAATAATTAATTGGAAGAGCAAGGGAGAGAGTGGTGGCCGCAGGCCGCGGCAGAATGGTATTTCTGAAAACCTCTCTGTGAGGCTGGTAATTTAGCTTCAGTGGGTCATTTGATTGCTACCTCCCCCCCTCCTGAAGCCTTCCTGGGGCTTTGCTTTTGAAAAGCATTCGCCTTGAATGTGTCTCAGATATCATTAAAGTGCAAGCCAACCTCCCCTAGCAACTTTCCAAACTGCTGCCTGGCAATCGAGAAACATCACTTCCTTAGCGAAGACGTCTCACGCAGCCTGCTTTTGTGATGGCTCTTGCTGGCACAGTGTCTTTGTTTCAAGCCCAGGCTGACACAGGTCTGCTTAAATAAAACATTCCCACTTCAGCTGACTGATGTGGTGGGAAGAAGGAGTTCATGAGCCCGGCCGACCTTCACGACCACCCCTCGCAAAGGCAAGGACCCATGGTTGTACCCTTTAACTAACAAGCGTTGAGAAGTGTGAGCTTCTCTTCTGGTTGTTTTACCATGGTGACATCCACTGACCTATATTTGATATTCTGTGTAATACACATGTGTCGGTGATCACACATTTGATGGAAAGGGGGGAGAGGAGACAAGGAAGAGAGGGACAGAGGGAGCATTTTACAGTTCAGCAAGGACTTGAATGTGTCCTGGAGAATTCTTTGCAAGAGGCAAAAACCAACTGGGTTTAGCTGAAAAAGGAGAAAGAGGAGCATTATCTTCAGGACACAGAGATGCCTCATGGAATCCAAAGGAAAGCTGGACTCCCGACCGCAGGATCAGCTCAGACTTAGAAGCCTTTGACCTGACCCTCCATCTCTTGTCCCTAATGAGGACTTCATTTCCCTCTTGCCCCCCAGCTGGACCCTCTACTTCTCTAGTCTACATGGTGTTGGACCATTCCAAGTCCCCACAACCATGCCCGAATGTTGAGGATAGGGGCACAGGAAGAGTGTCACACTCACCCCACCCCATTAATAAAATTCCCAAATCCTGGACAAGGGTTTTGATTGACCTAGCGTTAGTCAGGTGGCCCTTCCCAAGCAAATTCATCACCAAGAATCGGGACAGAACCCAGAGGGATTCATGGGTCAGATTATACAGCACCACCTAATTGATGACAGAGAGGTTATGGGAATTTCCTCTGAAATTAAAATTAAATAAAATAGAAGGTTGGGGCTTACTCTGGAGGGTTAGCCACTTTGAACAAAGTGGTTGTGTATCGGGGCAGGGGCAGTTTGCAGTTCAATACGAACAGGGAAGAGATTCAAAAAAAAGGTAACACTACAAAGAGAATAACTTTTGCTTGTTTATTTAAACAGCAGACATTTACTTCCCGGAGACTGGGAAGCAGTGGCCAGTCTGGTTCCCGGTGGGGGCCTCTTCCCATCGCCATAGCTGCTTTCTTGCTGTGTGCTCACACGGTCTTTCTGTGCTTCATGTGTGTGGACAGTGAGATGTCTTTCTCTTTTTTAATTAAATTAATTTAAATTGATAAATAAGATATGCATATTAATGGTCCTATGTGATGTTTTGATACATGTATATATTGCATAACGTTTAAATCAAGTTAAACCTATTTATCTCCTCAAACATTTACCAGTCATTCGAGCATTTCTGGTGAAAACATTCAAAATTGTTTCTTCTAGTCTTTTTTATTTTCTTTTGTACAAGGGATTGAACCCAGAGGTGCTTAACCACTGAGCCACATCCTCATCCACCCCTCCCCCTGACACTTTTTATTTTGAGACAGGGCCTTGCTAAGTTGCTGAGGCTGACTTTGAACTTGTGATCCTCCTGCCTCAGCCTCCAAAACTGCTGGGATTACAGGCGTGTGCCACTGTGCCTGGCGGCTTCTAGCTTTTAGAAATGTGCAGTACTTTACTGTCACCTGCGGCCACTCTACTGTTCACAGCAGAACTGCCTGCTCCTATCTAATGCTAACTCAGTGCCTGCTGATCATCCTCTTCCCATCTGGGCCTGCTCCCTCCTCCCCCAGCCTCTCATAACCACTGTTCTATAATCAACTTCCATGAGATTCTTTTTAAGTGTAAGAATTATGGAGGAACACTTAAACACAGGAACATTTAGTCCTAATTGTAGAGATTTAGTTGAAGAAAGTTCAAGAGCCAAGGTCAAAATTTAATGTGCAGCTGCCCTAGACTTGCCCTGCTCTTCGTTCTCCGGGAGGTAGTATCGGTTCTCCAACAGCTTGCGTTTCCTTTTCTGGGGGAAGAGCCAGCTGGACAATCTGCATCACCTGTTGGCTTGCAAGCCTCAAGCTAACTGGACTCTGCTGCCCCTTTGATTGACTGCAATGGAATTATCTAGTTAGGGTATTGTAGAAGTCGAACTCCCTGAGTTAAATGTGATAGAAATCCAACTCAGATTGACTTTAAAAAGTAAAAGGGAACGTGTCATGCCACATTGTAACTACAAGGTCCTTTGGAGAGTATATTAGTTTGTTTTCCATTGCTGTAATAAAATACTTGAGGTTGGATAATTTATAAAGAAAAGGGTATGATTTAGCTCACAATTCTGGAGGTCTGAGAGGATGGTGCCAGCTTTTGCTTGGTTCCGGTGAGGGCCTCATGGCAGATGGCACCACAAGGGCAGGAGCACATGCAAGAGTGGTGACATGGCAAGGCAAGAAGCCAGAAAGTGGGGAGGGACCAACCTTACTTTTAATAACAACCTGCTCTCAGAGAACAACTAACTTACTCTGCAAGACCAGTATTAATCCTGTCTGAGGGGGATGCCCTCAATAACCTCATTCTCTCCCTCTAGGTCCCCCCTCATAAAGGTTCCACCATCTCTGAATGCTGCCACACTGCAAACCAAGCTTCCAACATATGAATCCTTGGGAGGTAAACTACATCCGGACCATAGCACAGGACCCGGGCAGATGTGCATGCATGCAGAGGAATTCAAGATTATTGGTAAGGATTCTCTTTTACCCCTCTCTTTCTCCACACTGATTTACCTCTGTGTGTTGGCTCAATTCACTCCTTCCCAGACTTATCATTCTCACTGTGGGCAAGGAAGATGATTACCAGCAGCCCCATCTTCACATCGGCCTATCACCAAGACTCAGGCAAAAGGTCATTCCTGTACACAAGTCCTTTCGAGACTTTGATTGGTCTATCTTGAGTCTTGTGTTCATCCATGTACCAGTCACGGCAACCAGGGCTAGCCCAGGTCACATGTCTACCTACCCCCAAGGAGTGGCAGGGTTTGGCATGCATGCATTTTCATGGTGTGTGAAAGGGGTGGTTGCCCCAAAGGAAGGTCTACACACGCTTAAACATTATCCAGCCTCCTGGGTGTTCATCTGGCATATTAACGTCAGATGTTGAAGAAGGCACATACAAGAACAATAAGTAGTTTTGGTGCCAAGATGCTGGGAGTCTATAGATGCATCTGGCAATGTTTCCAGAGTTCACGGGCTTTTGGCATGCAGCCACAGATACTAAGAGCTCAGAAGCATGCAGGATTGCTGAACATTTCTTCTGATAATAAACCTCCAAGGTTAAGGTTAATGGCACTTTTATAGGCTCTTTCCTCCAGTCTGTCCTGAAGATATCCTTACCTTTTGTCATGGGATTTGGTTTTTATGGCAATGGAAAAACAGAAAGGTGGGAAGTGGAGGTTAAAGGGAACAATGTCTCAATAGGGAAAACTTTCTATTTGCTTGCTTTTGTCTTTTTTTTTAACTCTTTGTTCTGAGGGAATTGTAGATTCACATGCAGTTGTAAGGAATAGTATAGAGATCTTCATGTGCTCCACTCAGTTCCCCAGTGGTAACAACCTGCGTAACTATGGTATAGGATCACCACAAGGAAACTGACATGAACACCATCCAGGAATCTCATTCCGATTTCTCCAGCTTCCTACGCACTCATTTGAAGACTGGGTTTTAATCTGTATGAATTTTTCTCAAGAGTTACTTCTTTGAGCTAGACTTGATCCTGGTGCTCTTTAGGAGAGAATAACATTTCCCAAACTCCGTATCCAGATGGGCCTCTGCCTTTCTGTATTATTTGAAGGGAGATTGGACATGCTCTGTAAGACTGAACATAAACAGGCTCCTGGTTCTTTTAAAATATTTCTGAAAAAGTTGCACTGTACCAGGCTCCAGAGGGACAGAGAAGCTCCTGGAAATAGGGGGGATGGCTAAGGCTGGGCCAAGGTAAATCACAGGAAGTCTGGGATTCCCATTTGGGAAACTCGGATGGGTGCCACAGGCATTGGAGATACCTTGGTGGTATTTTGGGAAGATACGTGTAGAGTGGTTTGGAGGAGGGAGAGTCTGCAGGAAAAGAAACCAAGATCAGGGATGAGAGATGTCCAAGGACTAAAGCAAAGCCAGGGAAACCAAGAAAGGGGGACACACTGGGGAGACGTAGGAGTTGGAGAACAGGCAGAACTGTAAGCTTGGTCGTGTCACAAGTCCCTTTCCAAGTCCCTTTCCACATGCTAAAGAGCAGAATAGGAGTTTCTGTTGAGCCCCGTTCCTTCACTCCAGGGTCTGACATGTTGGTGCGTCTGGCAGGCTGATGGGACAGGAGCTGCTGTGGCCACCTTGTATGAGGCAGCGAGTTTCCTTCTAAGAAAGAGCTATTCCAATGGGAGGCAAAGAGGGGCCAAGGAAGCAGCTGAGCCCCAGAGCCTCAGTGTGCTGGAGAGGGCACAAAGGAGAAGGAGGGGCTCCTCCACGTTAGCCTGGGGCAGAGCAGTGTGGCCCGGGGACAGCAGCCAGGCATCCTCACAAGCAGAGGTTGTGCTGCAGCAGAGCAGCGCTGATGCCCTGCCAGGGCAGGAATGGATGTCCACATTCCAGGTGTTCTGGTGCTCTGCCAGCAGGGCAACCGGGCTGAGCCCTGCCTGCAGCCCCTCCAATGGCAGGGTCATCACGAGGTAGGCAGCCACCGAGGCCGCAGTGGTGGGAGGAGAGGTGATGTCCTTCCCTACTCATCCAAGGAATTCCAGACATATAGAAATATAGAATATATATATATATATATATATATATATATATATATATATATAAATTTGTGTGAATCCTTGTTTGTACAGGGGACTCTGCATAGGTAGTTACTGACTTGGTTGTAACTGAGAGGGGCAAGACAGATCCAGCGCACCCAGTACTCTCTTTTCTTTACTTTTGTTTATTAACCTCACTCTTTCTTGCCACCAACAGGCCTTCTCCATTTGGTGGGGAATAGCTACCCAATGGCTCTGGTGACATACGGACAATGTGACATCCAAGGGCAAGGACAGATCTCCTCTCTAAGTTCCTAAGGAAAACTGACTGGTCCAGCACGCGTCATGTGTCCATTCCTGGGCCAGGGAGAGTGGCAGCCCTGGCAAGCACTATGATGGTTGTCCCATGGGAAGCACATGGGGGAGAGGCCCCCCAAAAAGCGGGTGCTATTACCAGGAGAGGCAGGGAACTATGGATAGCTTCATTCCTCTTCAGGTGCCCAGGACACTCCTATTGCTCATACTTGTTTCTGGGGATCCCTCCCCTACCATCCTCTGCATGGGAATGTCCCCGTACTTCAAGATGCCCCTGACCTCCTTCCTCACCTCCAGTCCAAGTTATCATGGTGATTTCCTGTCTCCATGAGCAACGAAAGGCAGCGTGTTCGCTAACGTGAGACACAAGCCCTCACCCATTCAGGAGCAAATGGATTTGTGTCCTGCCACCTGAAGCTGTCACACTGACCTCAATGTCTTAATATTTAGAAGGGAGGCTCCACGTGGAGGGGGCAGGGCTTGCGGTTCCTCCGCATCCCACCTTGCCTGTGAGGCACCGGGGTGACCTTCTGAGAAGAGACAACCAGCCAGCACGGCCAATTATGTCAGTGGCTGTCCTCACTGGAAGCCAACAGCCTCCCGCGGGGCGCAGACTTCAGGAATCCCACGCTCCAGGAAGCTGATGCCTGCTCTTCCGTGCACTCTGCACCTGACCCCCGCCTGCCATCGGGGTGCTGGTCCCTGTGCCCTGAGGGACTCCCCACCTGAAGTTGGGCATTATCTTAATCCCCCTGAGAGTGAGTGCAACCTCACTACCCCAGCCTCAGGCGGGCTTCCTGCTTCTCCCACGCCACCTTTTCCTCCTCTAATGCCTCACTTCAGTTTCTTGGAAAGCTGGATCCTGAGGACGATCTCCCACTTCATCCCCATGGCAGCCTCTAGTGGGAGGTTGAACAGCCACTCTCTGAAGTAAGGACGAGGGGCTCACGGAAGCCTTCATGTGACGGGGACACGACGAGGTCAGCGAGGGCGGCGGTGGGAGTCTGTCCGAGTCTGTGGGTCTCCAGTCTGCTCTTCTTGTGGAGGGCAGATGCTCTGACCCCACTAATCTTCTCTCCCCATGAATGTTGTTATTCCAGACAATGACGGTGGTCATCTCTGGCTCCCTGTTGTGCGACTCAGTGGCAACCATGAAGGAGCTAGGGAGGGAGGAGGAGAGGACCATCTGAACCCGTATACTCTAGCCATCAGCAGAGGAGCGAAATCGATTGGCTGGCTAAGGATTTAACTAAGGCCTTAGGCCTTATCTCAAGTACCAGTTGGGTATGATGACACACGACCCACAGCATAAACGGAGACACTACCGCTTAGGACAAGCTTCAATAAATAGAAAGTGAACAATGAGCTCTTCTTTAAATGGAAGTGACAATCTGTTCAAAGCCTTCAGTAAGACAGGACCAAACGCTCACACCTTCAGACCCGACTGGGGCTAGAAAATACAGCTGGGGCAGAACAACTCGAAAATGGGGAGCAGGAGGCCTGGGGTGGAGTCCTCCAGGCTTGTTTGCCAGGTAACCCTGGGAAAATCTGCTTCACCTTAGAAACAGTGGTCTGGGTCTCCCCTTGCTGGAATGCTATTCTTACACACGAGCTCACTGGGCTCCCGATGTCCTGCCTGAGATTTTGGAAAGAATAAATCCTGTGGAAGCTCACTTGCTTCAAGCTACATGAGCCCCCAAACAGTCTTTGGTTCCCGTTGCTGGTGCTGATCTATCTTCTGCCTCTCCGGATTTTCCAGATGTTGGAGGTAGAGGCCAAGCTAGCAGTTGAATTGGTGTGTGCCCTGAGCTCAGAGCTCTGTGAGGACAGCACGGGGGTGAGGCCTGCTGCTGGCACCACCTGAGGGCAGGTGTGGAGCCTCTTGGGAAAGGGCAGATGAGTGAGTGAAGGAACAAATAAAGAACCCAAGCAGCAGGCGCTCCAGAGGTCCCACCTGTCCCTGGAAGAAGCGCCCATGTGCACTGAGCCTGTTTGCCAAGTGCCAGGCCTGATTCTCAGCCTTTTCCATACATTATGTCCTTCAGAGAGGAGGGGACAGAGACGTTGGCTCCCAGAGCTGGGGTTAAACCTGGATCTACCAGAAGCCCAACCAGATATTTCTGCTATTGGAAACGATGCCTGGTCCTCAGCCTTTGGAGTCCCTCGCTTTGCCTGGGCATTCGTTTCTCCCCATCTGGCAGGCAGTGCCCCCTCTCTGTACTGATAGCTGCTGGTCACAAATGATGGGTGGGTCACTCTGGTACCCTCAGGGAACCACAGGAAAGGTACCAGCTGGAGGGCAGTAGGTAGGGCAGGAAGAAGATGCCCATTGCACACCCTGATAAAGGCCGGTTTCCCGCAATGATGTCCTTTTTAATGCACATTTCAGGATATCCAGAGCCCCACAGGATGAACCTGTTGTCTGCATCTCCTTCAGGCCTGTCTTCCCGTGGGAGCTTCAAGGCTCAGGAAGAGTCCATATAGCCCAGGTGCACTCAGGAGTGGGGCATCTGTCCCCTACCCACCTTGTGACGAACAGTGATGCCCTCTCATCCCTCTTGTCCTCTCCAGGGGCCCCCAGGATGTGGGACAGACGTTGATTGAGGCCTCAGCAAACTGGGCCAGGGCCGCCCCCGATGCTGAGAATGAGCAGGCTGTTTTCAAAGTGCAGTTCTCTCTTCTGTCTAATAAAAACCCTCATGTAATCTGCTAGTGCTGCAGCGCTGGAGCATGAATTATTCAGAGAAGTCTCTGTGCCGTTATCTCCCCTCCCCGGGGACGCCCCTACCATTGTCCGCCCTGATGGGTCATTATGCACTCTGTGAATTTAATCTTTTAGGCTATCCGGCCCCGTAGAAAAAAATGTATGAATAACAATTTTCCTGTAATAACCTTCAACTAACCTTTCAACCGGAGTGAGTCATTCCAATCCCATTTTCACATCAAGAAGAGTCGAAGGCAGGCAATTACCTCTTATCTGCTTCAGAAGCTGCCCCCACCTCTGCCGCACCCTTAGTTTTTAAAGGGGTGTTGAAGAATGTGGTAGTGGGGCGCTGGATGGAGGGTGGGGAGATTCGGGTGCTAGGAGATCAGCAGAGCATCCCAGGCCAAGTCTGAGTGTGGGGTCCAGAGCTTCAGCTTCCTGTCAAGACAGGGAGATGGGATCATCTCACGGGGCCACTGCAGTGGGCTCTCCTCAGCTAGCCAGCAGTCTGGTGTTCCTGCCTCCCTGAAGGTAGCCACCAGTTCCCTCCCTTGGCTGGCCCCACAAGGGCAATGTCTCCTCCGCCCAGAGATTTCCTCAGAGCCCTTCCGCAGATGACACATTTAAATGAGTTGGAGCTCCTAGTGAGAGCTTTGGGGTCACGTGCTCCAGTATAAGAAAGGTCGGGGCGGTGGGACCTGGGTTCACCTTCAGGAGCCCCACTCAATCCCGCCATACAGAGATCTGGGAGGAGCCTGGGATCTGGAGTCAGGTAAAGTTAAAGCTAGCTGAGCCTCAGCAACTCTAGTTGTGTGTTGGATCAGTCACCTACAGCCTGGGTCAGGCCCTCTGTGAGGCTGAGGTACCCAGCTCCTGCTTTCCCCATCTCAAGGTCATGCTGGAGCTCAGTAGCCTTCTTTCTTCCCCCTCCTCCTTGGTGCCCAGGGAGGGTCAGATACACCAAGCACTCTAGGTAGCTGAACTAGTCCAGAGAGGATGCAGGGCAAGGCTGAGGCCAGGGGTGGGACAAGGGTATGTGTCACATTTACTCTCAGGGGACTTGGCCCCTAGGCCCTCTCTGAACTGACCCTCAGCCTTTCACTTCCAGAGCAAAGCGTTCATTCTGCTTTATCTAGTTTGTCTCATATCTACACACACACACACACACACACACGCACGCACGCACACGGGTGCAAACGACTTCTCCAAGCCATAATTCAGAGGGCCAGGGACAGAGCCAGAACTGGGTCCCCGGTGTCCTGATACCCCTCTCCGTTCTTATACCATCCGGTGCCTCTGGAAAGATTTAAAATGCTGGCAGAACAGGCACACGGTCTGGGTGTGAGGGAGCCTCGACCTGCCTCAGCTCCAACCTTGCCTGCCCAGCCCTGGTGACTGTTCTCCAGGATCACACAACGGTCAGGGCGGAAGCTCTGGCAGATTCTTCAGGGGGAGCGTTCCTGGGCAGGCCTGGAGATAGGATGGAAAACATCAGATGGCCTACATGGGTGGCAGGCACCCTGAGAGAGAGAGAGAGAGCAAGCTGCAGACAGGAGGAGGCGCCAAGCAGCGAGAAGCAGAGGGAAGGGTGGGCAGGTACTTGGCCTTTGCCGACATTGGTTTTCAGACTGTTGGTCAGCCAAATCCTGTGCTCTAGCTGTCTGCCCAGCTCTGGCACACCCAGAGCAGGGAGAATGGCCTCCTGAGGGTCCTGACCCATATCTACCCGCACTTAGGACCCCACCGACAACCCTGTTTTTCCACAGCTTGAAACCCCAATTCCTGGTTTGACATTCTAAGAGGCTCCCTGCCTTGCCCTATTGCTCTCTCTTCCTCCAGAAAAACTCCCCCACTTCCACCCTCCACTGTCTTTCAAGACTGGCGGGACAGGACGCAGCCTGATTCAGCCCTCCCGCCTCTGCTTCCCAGGTCTGTTAGACTCTTCAGGCTTCTCCCGGCTCCCTCAGGTGCACTGGCCTCGCTACTAGTGTGGTCCCTGCTGTCCTTGCAGAGGATCTTCCCAAAACAAACTTTCTCCAGGGGCTGAGAGGAATACAGAAAGACCCTGATAACCGTTGCCCTTCAGCAGTGAGACCACAGGTGGGTTATTTAACTTTTACATTTCCCCCCTACTTTTTGGTAGTTTCCAAACTTAAAAAATATAGATTATAAATGTGGATAAACTTTAAGAAAATCACCTTCCTCGCTTGTTCACCCTCCTACTTAGGATCAGACAGTGATGCAGAGTGAGTAGAGGGATGGAGCAAGGGAAGAAGGGAAGAATCCGAGTGACAGCTGAGGGCACTACAGAGCCACCCAGTGCACTCAGGACAGCTGCGAGTAAGACGGTGGGTAGTGCACCCGGGAGGAAGGAGCACGGCTTCCTCCACGAAGGCCTTTCCTGGGTCCACACGGAAGCACAGGTCCACCTTGTCCAACAGCCTGCTGCCTAACCCATCACCCCCTTCCTGCTACACACACAAGATAGCTCCAAACCCCCATGGCCTTCGCTGTAGCTTTGTTTTTATCTCAATGGCCATGCCGCAAACACACACCTTCCACCTCTGCTGACCCCCCGGCTCCCATGTTCTCACCCCACTCACAAGTTGTGAGATGGTGATCTCTTACAGCTATAGCTTTCCTGACCCCCTCCCTGAGGGCCCAATGGGAGCATGCCGGCCTCCTCCCTCTGTGCCCATTAACAAGCCTCACAGCTCAGCCTCCACACCTGCAGCGTTTGCCTTGGAGTCTGGTACAGATTCTCAAGCAAGGAAGCTCACAGTAAGATGAGGGGGGAATCCGAGAACTGTTGGCGTGGGTTTTCTCAGATGTTTTGCATTTGAGTAGATGGAAAAGAGCAAAATGGGCTGAAGAGCTGATGCGTGCTACAAAGACAGGTTGTACCAACAGCAGCCACCTATCCCCAGAGGAAATGAGGTTGTAAGTATGTGTTCGTATTTTCCCTTTTTTCCTGGGAGTGGAAGTGTTGCATTTTAATGCCTGATCTGGGCCCTTGGTACAGAAAAATAATTGGGACACCTTGGCCAAATTTCCCTTTACCCAATCTCAGAAAATTCAAGGTCATGTTTAAATTTTATTCAGGAGAGTTACACACATGGTACATGAGGGCAGCTGTTCAAAGTGTACACATTTCTAGCTCCGCTGTGTTTTTCTCTTTGTAAAAGAGAACTGAGACACAAACACCACCCCATTTGACTGCACACAAGGTATGTATGGATGCGACAGAAATAACTCCCCCGGGGTTTCCACAGCCTGGCTGCCATGCATAGGCATCGCACACACGCCAGGACAGATTGCCAACAGGTGTGGCTCAGGGGAGGGCTGCAGTCTAGGATATGCTGGGATGGCTGTTGGGCTGGGATGGCTGAGGGCGGAGCGGAGGCTGCAGCTTCCCCTCCCACTGCCAGCCCCAGCCTCTCCTAGACTAAAGCCAGGCACCATCAGTGGCTTATTGCCAAAATGTGGGATTCTGGGCTCCAAGATTGGCTTCTGATAGGACAGATGAGAGGACATAAATGTTGAACTAGATTTCAGGAGCTGGAGCCACCACCCTGTAGAAAGGCCAGGCCCATTTGCTACCATCTGGTGCTTAAAGGAACCAACTGGTCTTGGGTTCCCAAGGAACCCAAGTATTGATGAGTATTGAGGTGTTCTAGAGATGCAGCCTGGTTCCACGGGGACGTGGGGACTAACTTGAGAGACTGAGATGGAGGAAGTGCTATCTCACCACTGCAGGCCCAGACTGCTCCAGGGTCAGCCACTGAGCTGTGACATAATTTCCCAAAGGTGTGCATGGGTGGATTCCAGATTCCTGAGATGCGTAAAGCGACTCGGTGCCCACAGAAGTTTGGGGAATGCTAATTTAAACAGATGTAGACAATTTTTACTTCCTATCCCTTTTTAGCACTTTTCCTATGCTAAGGCTGGAGATGGTGATGCTGTGGGCTGGATTTCCCAGCCCCCTGGAGCAGGGGAGGATTTGCAGAAAGCCCTTTCCCAGCCTGTGCCCCACGTGGTCTGCACACATTCTGAAACATTGAATTAGGGAAGTGAAGAGTTTAGAAAGGCCTGTCTTTCTCAGAGAGGAGTAAAATAGTATTCTAATATTGGTTAAATCCTTCTAAATGCAAAGTGCTTTAACAGATTAGCTTTAAATCATCTGGAAGGCTCTGAGGAAGTGGGACACAGGAAAGGTAAATTCTGATTTGAAGAAGAGCAGGAGGAAGTAAAACCACCTGAAATCCAATTTGAGAAAAGCTTATTTAAATATGTTGCCAAAAAAAAAAAAGTTTTGGGTTTTTGTAGAAGTTGGGCTTTGCACCAGGGACTCTTAGGATAGTCGGGTTGGAAAAGGTGCTCACCCATTGCTGAGGGCCTTTCTGGTTTAAGCAGCGAGCAGCCTGCCGTATGCATGGTGGGAAGCACCCGCTGCCTGGAGTGTGGGGTGGGATGGGGAGCTAAGGAATCGTTCACCTCTTCTCCGAGAGGAGAGAAATCATTGCTTGCTTTTCTCTTCCACCTCCTCTTCCTCCTCCTCCTCCATCTTCTTCCTCTTTTGGTACTGGGAATAGAACCCAAGGGTGCTTTACCACCAAGCTACATCCTCAACCCTTTTTTATGTTTTGACTCGAGGTCTCCCTAAGCTGCTGAGGCTGACCTTAAACCTGTGATCCTCCTGCCTCAGCCTCCCAAGTTGCTGGAATTACAGGCTTAATAAATCATTGCTTTATTACTGGGAAAAAAATATGTTGCTTGGGGAGGCTGTAATGTGAAGATGATATCTCTGCTCCCTCAAAAGGATTTTTTTTTTTTTTAAATGAAGCCCTAACATGTGTGCTCCAAGAAGCAGGGGCTGGGTCTCATTCATCTCTGCCACACCAGTCACAGTTTAGGGCCAGAGCCTAAGAGAGGTTTTTGCTTAGCAGAACTGGACTTTTCCTTGTTCTTTTAAGATGGAATTCTATAAAAACAAACAAATGTCAGCCCACACTTCCTGACAGGATGGTGCTATAAGTTGTAACTCTGTCCATAAGGAGCCCAGGATCTGGGGGAGTCTCTGCTCCTCAGCTGTGTGGCCACAGGCAAGGCCCTTCACCTCACTGAACCCCAGTTTCCCTACTGGAATGGGGGTCCTAAAAGCTGCCTTGCTCTTCACTCAGATGATACAGGTGCTGAATGGGAAGCGGTAAGGGAGACTTACATAATCATGATGCCACGCAATTCCAGGTGTCATGGTGGAATTTGAGCAAGGTCAGGAAGACCCCCTCTCGTATCTAGAAATATTTTTGCCAAGGCCTTTAAAAGGGTCGTTTTATCATCAGAAACTTACTTCCTGGGTTGTTCTCACAAAAATTGCAAAAGCAACAATGCTCAGATATTTTCCCTGGGCCCCAGAGAACCTAAGGCGTGGACTTCTCCAGACTGGCAGTAAAGCAGCAAACTGTGTTGGACAGGGCCAAGGAGGGAGGGCAGGGGTAAAGGCAGGCTGGCATCCCCAGAGAAGGCTCCTCAAGTGTGGAGCAGGCCAGGCTTCTCATCCTTGAGAGTGATCGCCAATGGCATGGGGATGGAGTAAACCTGGCCTCGTCAAGTTTGAGTGCAATTCTGGCGACAAGCAGTTCTCCCTGGTGAGAGCAGGTGAGCGTGTTGTTTTTAAATTTGGATCTGTAGCTCTGTGCAGTTCTGGAGAGTGAGCCCTGCTCTCAGAGCTTGAGATGTACACAGGATGGGCTTTGACACCCTGAGAGCCTTATCCTACGGAGCCAAGCAAGGCCCATCTGTCTCTCCCTGCCAGGCCCCGCACCTGCCTGCTTTCTGTTCTCCTGACCTTGTTTATCCTAGTCCAGGCTCCTTCTGAGTGGAAACCAGTGCTCGGGAAACACAGTGTCTTTTGGAGTTTGAAGGTGCTCTGCCAAGCGACAGCCTCCAGGTGCGTCTGTGCGGGCAGGTTGTTTCTCTATTACCTATCTATTTGTATCTCAATCTCCATCATCGATCTCTTCCTTTCCTCTCTCCCTGCTTCCCTAGCCCTGCCCCACCATCATCATCATCTCCAGTTAGATGGCTCACAGGGGACCCGTGACGCACAGTCTCACCTCACAATCAGTGTTCATTCTCCCCAAATCCCTGCCCTTCAACACTGGACAGTGAGCCTAGGAGCCCGTCTGCTTGGAGCTCCACGGCCCAGAACAAGCCTGGATGAAGGAATGGATGGAGACCTACCCGCTGCCCGACAGCTTGCAATAGCCGCCCCTGGAGGTGTGTCTGTGAGTCTCCAGGCGGGGCATCTTCAAACTCCAAGTTAAAAGGTGCTGCACGGGGCTGGAGCCGTGGCTCCACACAACGCTTGCTGGCATGTGTGAGGATGCGGATTCGAACCCCAGCACCATGTGCAGAGTGAAGTGCCAGAGCAATGAAAGTCACATGAAAAACTACATAAAATAAATTTCTCGCTCCTCTCTCTCTCTCTCTCTCACTGACTCTCTCTCTTAAAATAAATAAATAAATAAATAAATAAATAAATAAATAAATACTGCATTTCCAAAGCGCCAGTTTCCCAGGTCCCGGAAGTCACCATGTGATAATGATACCAGGAAGAGCCAAAATGTAGCGAATGAGCCTGGTCATCTGTGGCAGTGGGGAGGTGGAGGAGCTGCGAAGCTTTCCAAGGGGCAAGGCTGGACTAATGGACTGACCTCACCTCGTTCTGGCCCCTCAACTCATGCTGGGAGGAGAGCTGCCCTCGCAGGGAAGGGTGGCCACTGAGCCCAAGGGCAGAGTGCTGTAAGCTTTTAGCTTAATGTTGTACTACTCTCTCTACTTTTGCATGAACATAACATTGTAAAATAAAAAAAGAAGTTAAGAAAAATGGAAAACTCAGCACTCACCTTGATCCCAATATAACTTTCTGCCTGGGACCTTACTACTCACTGTCCTCACAGTCCTGCTGGTGAAGACTTCCCTGACCCCCACCTGCAGTCCTGTTTGACTTGGTGATTGTATTTCCCCTTGCAAATGAAGAAAGTGGCAGTTGGGTTTTGAGTAGGCTGCCCAAAGTGCAATATGTGAGCCGGAACCCATCAGCTGTTTGTTACCAGAATATAAGAAAATAAAGAAGAAACACTCAGGAGTCTTTGTGGTCATTTGACACTGACCTTACATCCGTGCTAACTGACAGCTGCCTGGTGTGGTTTTGTCAACTGGAGCTTGGGATTCTCTAACTCAAGTAGTAAGCTCCGTGTGGCATGAAGTGGGTGTCGGTCACACATGGCAGGACGATGTATCAGACAGAATGGGCTGGAAATTTTATTTTAAAAAAGTGTTGGATGCCAGCATATGGCTTGAGGCCTTGGGATGTCAGGTGGCATGAATGAGTCCTGTAGGATCTAGTCACCATACAAAGCCCCAGTAAGAACACACTTCTAGACCTGCAGGAGGCAGACGCCCACTCAGTTGACTGTGGATCTCCCTGTAGGGCTGCTGAGCCTCGCTGCTCCATTCAGCCCTCCTCACCCAATTGATCAGAGAGTGACAGATGCCAAGTGCACTCAAGGGCAGGCCATTTGTCCAGCCAAGCCAGAGTCTCCTTCCTCCTTTCCTTTTTCTCAAATTAAAATGGAGCTGCATTGTGACTGGCTCTCCCAGAGCCTGCTTCCTGGGAGGACCTGGCAGGGACAGAGGGGTGCTCTGGAGCCCCATGCAAGCTGCTGAGACCGGTCTGGAAGTGGGTGATCTCAGAAACGATGATTTAGAGCACAGCGCGGCAGGGCTGGAGGCGGAGAGGTAGCTGTTCCCCACGGCGCTCATTAGGCTTCCATAGATTGCATTTCCTGCCTCCCCCGCTAGCCCTCCAAAGTGCCTGTTATTAATTCATAAAAACACTGCAAGCGTGATTGAGTCCGCTGATTACTGGAGCAGGCAGACACAAGAGACAGTAAAATATTCCGTGTCTCTCTATCAGGCTCTCAGGAGCTCAGGAGGAGGAAAAAAATAAAAAGGGAGAAAAGCAACAACGTGAAGAAAGGAATATGGAAAAAAACTGTGTTGTGAAATATTAATCAGAACTGTTTGCCCCCGGGGGCCAAAAATACGAGGCAGCATAATCAATGGAGCAAGAGCTGCCCGGCGACATGTCTTTGAGAAGCTGATTATTGCAGGTAAACACAGCTAAATATTCTGGATCTTTGGACTGTGCCTCTGGTGTCACTGGAGAATCCGATTCTCTTATCAACCTTCTGCAGGCGTGGCCCCAGGGGAGCGTGGGAGGTGCTGGCTGGCTGTGGCTGCATGGGCAGGAGTCACTTAGGCCTGAGTAAGAGCTGCCTCAATTCCTTTCCGAAATGCTGATGGGGTGGGGGCTATGTGCACACGTGTTGGAGCGGACTCCAGAGTCTACTCTTAACAGCTAATGACCCCAGTGCAGGCCAGGCCAAGGGTACCTTAGCTCTAGAGTGGTCTTATTGAGGGCCTCCAGCAGGAGCCCTGTGGACTGGGGAGGAACTGGGGAGAGGGCGTGCTCAGAACTCTCCAGCAAGCCTGTTGAGAAGGCGTGGTTAGCTGACTGCAGCAGGAGCTCCTGGTACACACATCATTACATTTAGGGGTCCCCACAGTGGTCCTGCATCCCTCAAGCTCTGAGATTGGGCCATGAAACCTGTAACCACAAGTGGAAGGTAACACGTGTCATTACAGGCTAAAGTGAGCCCAGGAATTGTCCTAACTCCAGGGTGGAGTAATGCAAATGTGGCTTTTTATCAGTACAGTCTAAAATGATCACTGCGGAAAGTGACTTTAGAGATCAGGAATTCCAACCTCCAAATTGGACAGAGACCCAGACAGGGACAGTGACTTTCCCAAGATTACACTGCAGAGCAAGGATTCTGGAAGTCTAGGCCAGCCCCGTGGCAGACCACTGCGGGTCATGAAGAAGGAGCAAAAGAGACAAGTGATGGAAATTGTTTTGAGACTTTGAGCTTAATGAGAGCACTCTCTTGGTGGCAAAAAGGCTGGATCAAGGGAGTGTGAGCCCAGAGGTGGCAATGGTGTTCCAGAATTCCTGGGTCCCAGCTCCAGGAAATTTTTGGAGAACTTTGATCAAGTCACTTCCCTTCTCTGAGCCTTGTTTTTTCATTTGTAAATGAATTTGACTAAGTAGTGATAGCAAAGGTCTCACTAAGACTATGAATGGTGATTATGGAGTAAGCTGCAGCCAGGGTCTTCTCCACAGAGAACAGAAAAAGGACAGGGTTTACAAGACATATAGGACCACGGTAGGATCCCCTGTCCAGGGAACAGGAGATCATCTGCCACAGAGGGACTCCAGAATAATTACCCTCTGCCCCCAAATGCCTGCAATGATCTCAGCCTTCCTTGGGATTTATCCCAGAAGCTCGAGAGAACTCCATTTCTCTTTGCCATCAGATACACTGGCTTCAGCAGAGTACCCAAGGTGGTGAGGACCTAGGCAGGCAGTGGCTGATCACATTGGGAAATGATTCAACTTGGAAATGAAGTTTCGTTCTTGGCTCCAGGAGGTGGTTGTTTTACTTGGGAAGATAATGGCAATAACTCCCATTTGTTGAGCAAGTGCATTGCCTCTCATCTTAAGCCAATTCTTCCCATTTTGCAGAAAGAAGATGGCAAGAATTAGCAAGGTCAGCAACATGCCCCAGGCTGTAGAGCTGGGCAGAGACGGAGCTAGGATTTGGATGAGGGCCTGTCTGGTTCCCATGGTCCCTATGACCTTCCCATTCTACCTCCCGTTGATGTCAAGGGATAAAGAAGAAACATGCTTTCTACTACTGGTTTCTTCTCAGGCCAGGAGAATTAGTTTCAGACTAGAAAGCAGAGTGCTATGGGATGGCAGTATAGATATGGTGGAGGGGGTGATCAGGAGCCCAGGCTGCCCTGAACCCAATCTCCTGGAGAAGTGAACTACATCCCTGAGGCCTGAAAGGGTTTTCAAAGATTGCCAGAAGGTTGTTGGTGACCTTGAAAGGATTGCAGAGGAAAGAAAAGCTAAACAGGAATGTTGTACCCTTGTGAGCTTAATATCAATCTAGAGAGGGATTGTAGCACTAAGGGATGAAAGCCACAACTTATCAGCAATTAGAAAATGGAATGATGATCATTCTTGATAAAGAATTAGGAAATCAAAATAAGCCTGTCAGAATAAGCCTGGTTTGACAAGGTTACCAGACGGGTGGTCAGAGAAACACAATAAATGTAATGAGTCTAATTTCAGCAAAGCAATTGGCATGGACACTGAGTACCCCCTGATGGAAATGGAGAAACACAAGCAGGAACCTAGGAAACTAGGTTGAGCATAATTCAGGGGATATTGATTAACGTTGAATCCCTGACCCTTGACTGATGCTCAGCAACATATCCCAGAGTTTCAATTTGGGCAATAACTGTAGCTGTGTCTGAATCCTGTCCTAGACAACAATTTTGTCCATTTTCTGATATAGACAGAGAAGTAAGATTTGATATTAAATTAAGACCAATGTATAACTTAGACTTTGTGAAGTTCTCCATGTGCCCTCACAATAAAATGAAAAAAATACTTGAATATCCAGAAAAAATTCTGCAAGGCCGTACAGAAAACCTGACAAGAATAGGAAGGAACAGAGAATGAATATCAAGGTGAATTGGATTTATGAGTGGTAATTGTTTTACAATAAGACTACAACAGCATTTCACGGGAATAGAATTTAGAAAAGAAAAAGGAGAGAAGTGGTCAGATTTTTCAAAGCAGGCATGCGAACCTCAGGTATGTTGTTGGGTGAGTGACATGGAAGGTCTCTGCCAACCCTGGGCTCTGTGTCTTGCCTTTGTTTTGATCCTTATTCATGATGTTGACTTGGACACAGCACTCTACCTTCACCCCCACTTTCTGAAACCTGGTTTCTTCTCTTACAGGATATTCTAATTTAGGTTTGTACCTCCCCAAATGTAGCTGCACATCAGGATCACTGGATAACTTCTTTTTTAAAGGAGAATCAGGAGTCACCCATCCCTGACAATGAGTAAAACACCATCCTTCCTCTCCATATGACAGAGAATACGAGCAACGACTTGAATTAACCTCCAGGCACTGAGCTCTCCCTTCTAGTTCTCATGACACGCTGTGTAGTCCCTGTGTTATTACCATAAAAGAGACAAGGATATGAGGAAAGGGGAAGCCTGCCCAAGGCATGTGTCTAGGAAGTGGGAAAGTCAGAGTCTGGTCCACTTCTCACGCACCAGGTCCTGAGCACTCAGAGCAAAGCAACGGCTTCTCATAGAGGAAGAGCAGGCTGAGAGATCCTGCTGAAGAGGCAGGATTTGGGCTGTGGTTTGAAGGATGCATGTAGGTTTGATGTTACAGGCAGACCTGGAGGAGAGGTAAGGAGCAACCCAGAGAAGACTGGAGGTGTGAAAACCAGGTCTTTGGTGAATGGCAAGTGCTGTCCTATGAATGGCCACTCAAGGAATGGTGGGTAAGATGGGAGTCGGGGAAGGAACAGTGGCCTCCTGCATTTCCCTGCCCATGCCTCCTGGGAACAGCTGCTCTGGACCCCATCAGCCCCTTGGTCATCATTCTTGACCCTCCCCACCCCCTGCCAAGTGTAACAGATCTGGTGTCCATCACTGAAGCTTCAGAAGTTTCTCTCTCTGAAGTGCTCTCAGTTGGGAAGGAAGCACGACAATGCTATTAAGGAGTGCTGAATTACAGTTCAGAAAGTTGTGAACAAGGCAGGACAGCTACGCAGGACAAGCTGCACTTCTCAGGATCACCTGAGGAAAAGATGCTGTGGAACACACCAGAACCTCAGCTGAAGAAAAGAGGATAGGGGACCGCAAACAAGGGGCACAGTCCAGCTGGGTGTAGGGATGGGAAAGAATCAGATGGTTGAGGCTGGGCTGTGGTGTGCTGGGCTCAGGTGTCTGGCTTTGATTTTGGAATTCCAAGACAGTTGGACACCCTTGAACCCAGGGATTAGACAATCTTTAACCTCGGGAAAATGGCTCTCCCTGCAGAGAATTCCAGGCAGCACAGGCCCCACCTACAGAGTATTTGTGGCCCCAGCCCAGGCAGCCCCAGAGCCTCAGTCAACTTCTACCTGCTGGGCCCCTGGGACGATTAATGAGCTCCTGTTTGTAAAGGACTCTCAGTGCCTCAGAAGAGCTCTGCAGAAGTAGAAGTGGGTTATAATTACCACCACTGTAATTAATGAGTCCAAACTTCTTAGAGAATAAAAAGTGCTTAATGAAAGGAGGGTGAAAGAAAGGAAAAAACCCTATGTGTTTGAACCTGGAATTTTTTTTCCTTTGTAAGTACACCTCAGTTAGGTATCAAATGATTTCATATTTTCTCCTTCTGAAATGAAGAGAAGGCCCAGACGAGATGTCTCAATGCCAAGGGCAAAATTTCCAAGAATAATGGAATGCATTACAGCTCTTTGAAATACACTTGGTTGGAAACCAGTCCTGCCACTCTCTGGAACTTAGAGGCCAAATCCTTGTCTGTAAGGGTGGGGAGGGTTGGGTCACTGAGCTCAGGGAGCAAACGCACCAGGCACACAACTGGTCACTTCTGTGACCTCCTCCATTCTGGATTCCAAGTGCTCTACGTCATGAAGGGGAAATACCACCTCCTGCTTGGCTGAATAAAAAGTGAATAAGTATACACTTTGCACCTTCTACGTAGTGAATGAGGTTACTTATAATAGACATTATTTAGCTTTTTTCTTCGGTGATGGTGAGGATGTTATTTCTTTAGGACAAATTACCAAGATTGAAGGGAAAAACCACTGGGCCAGCACCATGTGTTCCTACCTTCGTGCATGTGTGTGTGTGTGTGTGGGTGTGTGCGTGTGTGTGTGTTGTTTGTGCAGCCAGCCTAGGAAGAACACGCTATTTCTGCAAGGCTTATGCCCCGATGGAGCCACTGGCAGGCTGGGGCCTCTTACTCTGCCTCCTGGCAGCTGCTGGTGTTGGTCATAAAAGTTGTTTGCGGTGCTTCAACATGTGGATAAATGGAGTTCCATTTTCTTCTCTTTTTTTTCCTTAATTTTTTTTCTTTAAACAGAGAGAGGGATAGTGTGTGTGTGTGTGTGTGTGTGTGTGTGTGTGTGTTGAGGGGGGAGAATCAATTCCATTTATTTTTTCATCTGGCCTGTTTTTCTCTGACATGTAGCTGTGTATATGGTGCTGGGGTTCAAATCTGGGGCCTCATGCATGCTGGGCAAGTGGTCCAACCACTGAGCTATCGCTCCAGCTCCCCTCTTTTTTCTATACAAAAAAAAATCATTAAAAAATATAACCAGTGATAAACATACTCATCAGAAATTTCTGTAAAGAAATTAGGTTATTTGGACAAATAAGTTAGAAATTATATTCTAAAATAATTTTAAATGCCTCACTATATTAGCTATTTCTCAGATTCAATTAAGAAAATCTTCTAAAGGCGCAGAGCACATGGTGGCGTGCCAATAGAAGAAATTCACCTTCCAAGCTTGGCTTCGCTTATCTGGCTACCAGTAGTGGCCTCGGGCCTCTTCCTGGCTTTGGTGATATCAAGCCTGTTTACACTCAGCTGTTGGGAAATTCAAGACCAAATGCTATGGTTCACATTGATCCTGTTTTGTCATCTCCTAGAGTCTTCTAGTCTCAGTCAATTTTCTTAATTTTTGCAGCCCTGGTTCCTTCTTTGTGGCTAGAATCAGCATCTCTTGCTTTTGCTTTTGATACTATTTTGTGTATCCAAAGTCTGTCCAGGGTCTTCTCTCTCCTGCTTCTGCTGGTGCAGTCTTTCCTAGGTATCTAACATACTCCAGTTCTACCTGGGCATACTGTTTAGCCTGGGAAACCTCAGCTGGGTGGAAATGTCAGTGACAGGTTCATTGCCTTTGATTCTCCCCTGGATGCTGAGTCACTAAGGCTAAGTACACTTCTACTTATCTTTGTCTTCCAAGTCTTTAGAAGAGGAAAAGAAATGCAGAAACAAGTGTTAATAATAGCTTGGAATCACCTCACCTAGAAATGAGGAGCCTTCTGGAAAGGAGCTGGTTCATAGAGACTGGAAGGAGTTAAGAGAGACACTTTCTCTGCACACCTGGAAGGAAAACTAGTGTTGGATTGGACAATGAGGAAAGAGCAGTGTTGTCTCGGGACATTGTGGAGATATATAGTCTAACTGCCCGCCTGTCCACCTGTGCTCCCCAGATGAACTGCCCCTACTGTCTGCTGGTGTGCAGAGCCCAGCTCAGCCCTGACTGAGCCAAGGTGGGTTGGCATCTGACCTGAGCTTGGGCGCTCCTTAACCAGCTGACCCGATCTGCTGCCTCTCTCCATCCCAGCACTTCCTGGTCCAGGTTCTCCTCTCTCTGGAAGGCCATCCTCTCTCCTGGGTTTCCCTAACACCCTCTGAACCCTCTCTCTGTAGCCTTCCTTATCCCACCCATGCTCCACCCTGCAGTCAGGGTGGTTTTAGCAGAACACAAATTTGACATCTTCCTCCTCCATTTAGCACATTCTAAAGACTCCCTGTTGCCTATAGAATCTTGCTTCTTGGGACTTATCTTCTATCTTTTTTTTTTTTCAGGCTGAGGACTGAACTCGGGGCCTTGCACATGCTAGGCAAGCACTCTGCCACTGAGCTAAATCCCCAACCCCTTATCTTCTACTTAAATGTGAAGCTCTCGTCACCCTGAGCCCCTCTCTTCCTCCCACCATTCTTAGGAAGCATCACCTGCTCTCTAGACCAGGTGGAATTTCCCTGCCCCTGCCATGGCACCCAGTTCTTGATTGGCAGCACTGTCAGGTGTCTTGTCCCTCCTTCATTGATCAATGGCTTTACCCAGCTCTGCCCTGTATCCACCATCTGGGCAAAGCCTAACACAGCACATGCCTTAGGAACTCTGCCAAGTGATGGAAGGAAAAGCTTTGCTCAGGAAATAGGCAGAAGCAGGGCCTGGGTCCAACAGAGGGCTGAGAAATTCCAGGAACTTCTGCACCCCTCAGCAATGACCTAGTGCTGCCATCTATCCAAAACAGCAGCCCTGTGTGCACTCAATTATCTCAGCCTGTGAGGATAGGCAACCCTGGACCAAATAGGTCTCCTACAGTCCTCTGACACCCAGGCCACCACACATTGAAGAAGTGGGGGTTCTTCCTCCTCCCCCTCCTGAAGTCCACCCAGGACCCTCCCCCATCCTTCACCAGAAGTCAGAACGTCCTGACAGGTAGTGGGTGACAATTTGGAATTGGTTTTTGGAAATAAACCCAAATGATGGTCTAGCCTTAAACCCTGCATTTGCAAAACAGATTGCATGTCTGTCAGCAATGACCTAGCGTGCTGCTTTTCTAGCTCAAGCTTACAGGAGAATCATCAGGAGCTGTGGTGAAAACACAGGTGCTGCCCTATGCCCAGCCATCCAGGAGGGCTGGATGGGTCTGAGAATTTGCATTTCTAACAAGTTCCCAGATGATGCTAAGGCTGCTGGCCAGGTGCTCCCATCCACTCTACAGGGAGGTAAAGGGGACAGTCACCCTCAGAAATTAAAGGAAGTGTCCCTGGGGAGGGGAGAGCTGCCAAGCTAGGGAACCTCAGTGGGATATATAGGAAAGGGGTTGTGAGCAATCTCATCTGTTCCAGGGAAGGAACTGGGTGTGCACCCCACACCCAAATCCCAGTGCACCTAGGGTGATTCCTGTCTCCATTCAGCTGCCTTTCCAATCCCATCCTAAAATCCTTGAAAAGGAGAAAGATCTAAAGTCCTTACTCTGCACCATGGAAAAAATATTAAGGAATTATCATGTAGCCTTAAACCCTATATATGCAAATGTGCTCATTTGAATAACTGCCAATTTATATGCCCCATCAAATTAGATATTCAAATTCCAGCCCGAGTACGCACAGTTGTTCCTCTTCCTGGTTCAGGCTTAAATAGTCAGATGAAGAATGAGCTGCAGCTTCTCTTCTGGGCCCCTGTCTCTTTAGAACTGAAAGGAATAATTAGGGATTAGTTTTCTGGAGCATAAAATGTCCCTTTGATGGTCAGGCTGGCCTATAGCAATACGAGCACGTTCACCCAGGTGTGGGTTTTTGAAAATGTGAATTTTTAAGATCCTTCTGGGTTTCACAGCCCCACCTGGGAGGTTGCCAGGTGTAAAGTGGGATTCCCATTTCACAGGTGGGGAAACTGAGACTTGTGGTTTTTCAGGTCACTTACTTGGGCTCCAACCTGGGGTTTCCCCAGGCCTCTCTGTTCTGTTGGCTCGACTCATTGTACATTCTTCATTTTGAAAGATCAAAAATGGTGAGAATTTAAACCTCTTGTATTCTTTTCAGAAATGTCTCCAGAAGAATAGAAAAGCCCTTAGCTTGGTGTTACTTGATGTCCCCATGGGGCATGCGGAGGCAGCTATTCTTAGTGCTGCATAGATGACGACACCAGGCCTGAAGGTACAGGGCAGGATGGAACCAGGGTAGTGACTAAGGCTGTGCCTGTTCTGTGCAGGATTGTTGGTGCCTCTCCAGTTCCACCTCAGTGTCCTCGCTTTGACAGCTTGAAATTGACTGTGGAGGGAGTATTTACACCATGGGAATCAGCAAAAACACTACAAACCAGGCCACTGTGCCTCCTTTTCCCAAGCCTAATTCCAGATCCATCTCGCACAGAGAAGATGTCCCGGATAGAAAGTGCCTTTCTTTCCTGGTAGCTTTACTTTTGGATCTTCCTGACTCTAGTCCTCAGCATCTTGTTCTCTTTTCTTTAGGCAGAAAGACACTTCCCAGTGGACTCCTGAGAAAGGTGATCCAAGTACCCGAGGCAGCCTTAATTGGGGGACTGTTCACCTGCCCCTGAGCATCCTTCCAGCTCTGGCCAGAGCCTGTGGGATCTGCAAAGCCCCAGAAAATAGCTGAGGGACCTCCTCCTCTTCTAAAATTATACACTACCCAAAACCTCCCTCGCCACACCTCTGACCTCTGGACCTAGGATGCCGTGAGTCAGGATATTCATCATTTGCCTGTCTCGGGTGGCTTAATCCATTTTGCAAGTAATGAATCTTCCACTGCCAAGTTGCTGCAGGAAATCCGAGCATTATACAGAGGTAGAATCAACTATCTCTTCCTAAGAAGCTGCAATTTCTCTCTTTGGGCTTGCCTCTTGACCTTAACTGATCTTTAGAAGTTGCTACCCTCTCCTGCCAGGTTAAATGCCCAGACCCATTCTCTGTCAGGCTGCTCTGTCCTGTGGCAACCCAGAATCAGTGTGATACGGGCTGGCAACTTGCTGTCTGGGCGCCACTTTGAGAGTCTCCCCTGAGTTCAGAGTCTAAACAGTGAATCTCAGATTTCCTACCAGTAGGACTCCCCTCTGGAACGAGACACTGGCGTGGGAGGGCCCCTGTTAACTCACTGGTTCTGCCTCGCCAGCCCCAAGGGCAGCAGGGTGGTCACGTGCTATCTGCTTTTGAATGGACATGGGAATAAATATTTGGTGCATTTGAGGTTGATTTGTTCATAATGTGTGACCCATCTGCTTCCTGAATGTATTTAAGGCAGTTGACAATGTTAAAACATGAAGCAGCAAAAAGAAAAAAAAACCCCAGGGAGGTTTTCCAAGCCATTTGGAGAACCGGCAGAAAGAACTCTTCAAGAAGCCAAGAATAAGGTCTGATTTACCACTAAGCTTCCTGGCAACCAAAACAAAAAAACGAAACAACCAAAAGATAACAGATACCAAGGGGATCCTTGTAAAGGGAACTCTGATCCCCTCTGGAGGTCCCCTGGTGTGGGGGCTTGCTCTTTCATTTAACTCCTCCTTCACCCAGGTAACACCGGTGCTCTCTAGCTGACCTCAACTAAACCCTCAGAAACTACTGCAGTGCCTGTTCTATCTCCAAACCAGCTTCATAAATAAACATGGGCGCCTAGGAGGAATTCCCCAAAGAAAGTTAAGAAATCAGAGTCATGTTTATATTAAGGAGCAGGGCATGCAAATACAGCAGCTGCTTCTATCCGTAAATAGGAGAGGAGAAGGATTTGGTGGTTGTTTGTGATGATCAAGTGTGGCCTAGACCAAAATAGTCAAGTGCATTTGGCTTGGGAATTAGGTATGGACTAACATGGGACAACGCTCTTTACGCAATGACTTTGGCTGGAAACATTGTGGACAAACTGGTCCCTCATGAAGAGAGCACTGTTTTACCTGTGCTTAGGCACACACCAATTAAAGGACTCAATTAGCTGATCTTCGGTCAAGGGTTAAGAGCATCAGCCTGCTTTATCCATTGGATCCAGGTGACTTCTAATGGGTGTTTTGGTAGAAGAGGGAATCAAATGTACCCATTAGGTGGAGCTGATCTGCTTCCTCGTGCCTGGATCATTATAAAATGCCTTTGTACACACAACTTCCCTTCTTCTGGCCCACATCCCATGTTGTGTCATCACATGAACAAATCAACCTAGTTCACACCAACTGAGTCAGGAATGGGAGGCGGCATGATTTGGGTGGATCTGCATGGTTGTACAGGCAAAGCCACACCTGCCAGCTGTGTATGCAGCCCCCACAGTGACAGTGTGGTCTCCTCAAAAGCTTCAAACCCAGGATGTCTGCAGCTTGTCTCTCTTCTACCTCCACCATGCCCCCTTGCCTGGAGTACCTTGCTGACCTTGTGAGCAACTTCTAGGTTCCCCATGGGAGTCAACCTTATACCTGTGTTTCACAGGTCTTCTCTAGCTGAAATGATTCTCTTTGCTTCCTTCAGGGGTTCTCAGAGGAAGGTGATTTTTACTTCCCAGGGATGGTGTTTTGGGTGTCATATCTGGTGGCAGGTGGAGAGGTGGTGCTACTGGCAGCTAGAGGCCAGAGATGCTGCTAAACACGCCACAATGCACAGGACAGTCCCAGGAACTATCCAGCCTGAAATGAAGCTAGTATGTGAGTTGAAAATCTCCAGCTAAGGAGCTTTGTGTCCTGTGGGACTCAGCAGGGAGCAGCATTTGCTCAGCAAAGCCTCCTTCTGCCTAGGCTGGGGCCCTCTCCTGGGTTCTAGGCTTCCCAGAGTAGGCCAGAGTTTGAAGAGTGACCATGGGAGTAAACACAGGTGGGCAAGCATTCTTCTTTCCTGGCTACTGAGCAGAGTCCCCCAGCCAATCCCTTCCGGCCTCAGTTTCCAGGCCTGTCACCAGATTGTCCCATGAGTTGTGGCATGTATAGCAGCATCTCTGGCCTCTAGGTGCCAATAGCACAGATCCTTAACAGGGCTGACCTCCTTCTGCCTCTCCAAGGAGGGAGCTGCCTGCTTCCTAAGGGGCCTTAGTGACAAGAGCTGAAGTGCAGAGAGAAACCAAAATTCACTCCACTCCAGCAAAACCGTGGGATGCAGAATCTTGTTAGAGAGATGAAATGGAAGTCACCATTTAATTAGTTCCCAGAGAAGAGCTTTCTCTTCAGGGCTGTTGATTTGTACCCTGCTAGCTGCTGCTACCTTCTTGTCACACACATCCCTCCCAGCTGACTGATTTGACCCAGGCAACTTCTTCTGAGGGGACAGGAGCTCAAGCTATAGTTCAGGAGCTGGTGAGGGGCTGACAGGGGACCCAGGATGGCCCTCGCTGCCATGAGAGCTTGCATAAGTCTAATTACGTCTTGGGCCCTAATTTCCCCATATGTCCAATAGGAATGATAACACTTTGGCTACCTCATAGAGTATTAGAAAATCAAAAGAAGATGGGAAAAATAAGAGAGGATGCAGTTAATATTTTGGGACTCTATTAAATGCCAGGCTGTTTACATACAGTATTGCACTGTTCCTTGAGCTCATTCTTCATTCTACAGAGGAGGAAACTGAGGCTTAGGGACGTTGATGAATGTCACAGTCCCATAAGGGTGAGCCCATCTTCCCAACTCTAAGGGACGATTCTCTCTTCCGTGCTGCACTGTCTGACCTGCACCATTGGTGGAAGACTCCTGGGAACTGAGGCTGCCGGGCACACAAGTTTCCCAGCTTCATCATGCAGCACTTCATCCTGCAGGTGGGACTGAGGATATCCTGGAGAAGGGGAGGAAAGAGAAAATGATGGGAGCTGGATTAGGTCGGATTTGAGCCAGGCTTTCCAGGGTAGGGCAGGGAGGAGTCAGCAGAGGCTTCCAGACAATGAGAAGGACCTAGGGTTTGGAGGGAATGAGTGAGCGTAGAGGCTGCAGATGCCATAAAAACTCCTCACTTAAGAAGGGAAATAATGGGGAGAAAGTTGCAGAGATAGGCATATTGGGGGACAGGCCACCCTCTCTGTCCTCTATCCATGACATGCTGCTCTCAGATCCCTCATTTACACTCTGGGGTCAATGACAGAGTAGAAAAAAAAAACATTAAAAGTAGAACCCTTGGAGATAATTAGCATTTTAATTGGGATCAATGCTTCGGGCTAAAGGAAGGGCATTTGAATGGTGGAATTTCAGGCAGCAGCTGGCAAGACCGGTAGGATCTGGGACACTATTACGCCACACAGAAGCAGCCAGTCTTTCCTTTCCTTCTCTCCTCCCTTCCATTCAATTAACCTCACTGGATGTCTCCTCCATGCCAGGTCTCCTGGTAGGGGCTTCGCATGCTGCATCTCCTTTAATTCTCTGCACAGCCCCAGAGCTAACTGCGAGTTGCTTCTACCTCATTCTACCCTCAGACTGGCCTGGATTTGTGGAAGTAACTTGCCGAAGGTCCCACAGCCTTTGGTGGCAGGGCTGACACCTGCGTTCAACTTCCTTTCTGCTCCTCTTCTGATGATAATTCTTAGCTTGATAGAAAAAATAAAGGGGGCTCCATTGCCCATGTGCCTTAGGGATCAAGAGTAAATGGGGATGCCTGCTGGCCTGGACATTGAGGAAGCCCCCTCCACCCCACCAAAGTCAATTTCCAACTAATTTAAGGTTCTCAATTTGAGAACCATATTTTATAAGTAGTCACTTTTTCATCAAGGAAATCGTTTCAAAATACGATTCTTTCCTGCTCGAACAAGTAGCAGTTAAAGGCCCCTGGTGCTATTCTTCAGTAAAGGAACGTGCAGGCTACCTGAAGCTTACAAGCTAACTCTCCTGCATGTCTATTATTCTTTTTCTTTTGGCCTACTTGGGTCAGTAAAATCCCATTACCCATCTGCCTGAATCATTCCCATTTTCCAGGGAAAAGAGAAAAGATGGAGAGAACTGGAGAAGGGTTTTCCAGGTAAGCTGATTTTGCAGATTCCTCAATAAGTTGAGCATTTTTGATTATATATAAGTATAAAACAACAGTTGGTAAAACTGTACCTCATTTGCTCATCAAACCAAAAAAGTGGAGGTGCTTACGCTTTTTACTCAATTTGCACTCCATCTCAAGTCCTGGAGCCCTCAGCAAGCCTCCCTGCACATGTGATTTCCCAGCTGCCCAGCAAGGACCTCTGGCCTCATGCACTCTGCCTCAGCCTTGGAAGGGACTGCTGCACACCTTACAGGTAGTAGGGGCAGTACCATGCCCCTTGCTCCATACCTCACACAGAGCCAGCCACTATCCCTGCCACCACCCCTCCTGGGGTTTCATTGCTGAGGTCAAGTGAGAAATGGGAGGTGGGTTGGGGCCAGGAGCATCCCAGACCGTTTTCTGCAGCCACAGCCCCTCCATAAGTTCCGTGCCATCCCACCTGCTCCTCCAAATGGCCTCGAGCCATTGTTCTGATCTTCAGTCTAGAAGTGAAGGACTGCTTCTGAATCCCATGCTGCCCAGTCCCCCTGGTTGCTTTTGCTACCTGCCAAAGCCCTCCCCTCCTGATCTGCATGCTAATGGGCCATAGGATGGTCAACCCACGCAGAGTCCATGGGAGATGGGCAAAGAAAAAGCCCACAGGATCCAAGCAGGGTCTGGAAGGGCCTCTTATGTCATTAGACACGCAGTCCACCAACGCACACTTATGGAGTCCCTACCATGTGCTGAGGTCGCTGCCAGGCTCTGGAAGGGCTGGGGTTGCCAGCACAGTGATATACAAAGCCCTGGGGGCAGGGCCCGTTGTGTCTGCTCAAATGCAGTGGGAGGCTCTGGAGCTTCCCTCTTGGCAGTCCTGACAGCCCTGGCCTGGGGTGCGCCCTGCTAAGAGAACTGAGGTTTAAAACAGCCATCCCAGCGGAGCCCTTTGAGCCAGAGCCTAAGTGCAATTTGCAGAAAATTTTAATAGCCTTTTATCTTTACAATAGGAAGCCGGGTTGTGACTGAGGGTCCAATACACGGGATGCCAGGCTGGTTTGGAAAATAAGCCCCACCTAAAAGAAACACACGGTGGACTGTGTCAGGAGTACAGGGGCCAGGTTCAGGCCTTGCACCTCCTGCTCCTATTTGTGCATTTGTCTACTTGATAGACATTTTTTGAGGCTTTCCTGTGCAGAGGCCAGCAAGGGCCTGAGGGAACCTGCCAAGCAGCCGCGCCTGCTGTTCTGCAGGGCTGCCTCCGCCAGAAGGTGCACTCATCTTCCATGACCCATTTGCTCAGGCACCTGCCACAACACCACCCCACTCCCCCAAGCCCCTTCTGAATCCCTGCTCAGAGCCAAGGTTGACGTGGAAAAGCACGTTTTCCTGTTTATCTCCATCTCTCAGCACCCTGATTCCATCTTCAATGCCAAACAAGAAATGGGCCTAGTGCTTTAGTTCTCTGGGAGATTGGTGATGGGGTCTCTTCCCCCCAGCATGGGTGCAAGGGGCAGAAGGAGAGAATTGCATTTGAAGAGAAAAGCTCTGTGAGGATGACCAGCCAGTAGGAGAGTGCTGGGCTCTGCTGCCCATTTCCAACCTGAAGGGCAGGGATGGAGAGGTATCCTTCCCCCCACACGGCCGGGACTGCTCCTGGAACTGGGCTTCAGGGTCCAGGCATGTCTGACCTTGTTCTACCATGGGTGGCTAGAAGCCCAGGGGACCAAGGGGCCATGTCTACTCTGCTGGTGGCTCCCTCTTTCTGGATCACATTCTGGAACTCAGGACCCCCAAATTCCTATGAAATTGCTCCCCAAACTTTCAGAGCTTCAGTCAGTTTTCTTCTGCTGTCCATCCCAGATCTGTCCACGCCTCACAATTGTGCAGTCATGGGCCCAAGGGGTGGCTCAGGGGGTGATTGGGGGTGGAGCCAGCCTGGGGCCAGAAGGATTTAGGCTGTGGGCTGGGGATGTATATTTAAATTACTTGCTCCACTCCAGGCCCTGAGAATGTTTGGGGTCTCCAAACACAAAGGACAGGGGCATGACAAAAGATACCATAGTGTCCTTGCTGACAATGTGTGAATTAGTACTTTTATCAATTCATTAAGCAGACTCTTTCAATACTCCAGCCTAAATTTGAATTTTTAATAAGAATTAATTTTAGAGCTCATAGACTCTTTCAAGTATTTAGTAAGGGCCCTCTGAGGGTGGTCCTGTGTTGGTGCAGGTCTCATGGAGCTCGCTGCAGTGTGGGGAAGTAGCCTGAAAGCCAGTAAAGGCAGGAGTGACAGATGAGTGACAGATGCTATTTAAAGGCAAGTGCAGAATCTGAACGAGTGTGGGTGGTTGGACAGTTTCCCAGAGGAAGGGATACAAGGTTAGAGAAGGGGAAACTGAGGCCCAAAGATGCTATTTATGTTCAGCCAAGTGACTGTGCTGATTAGATTCCAGTTTTCCCAACTCCGAGCTCAGTGCCCTTGCGACCGCCCTTTGCGTCCTAGTTTCCCTTTTTGCATGCGCAGGGACACCACACGGGAGCCTGTCTTTACATAACTCTCACAATTCACACCCTCATTGGATTTTGGTCAGGCTCCTGCCTGTGTGCCTGCGCACACCTATTTCCATCAGAGTTTGGTGACAAGCCTGGATGGCAAAGGGAAGCCTGAGCCCTGCCTTCTAGCCTTTTGGAAAACAAGAACCACCAGCCGATTACACTGTGTCCTGGGAGCAGCTTTGAAATCTGATGCTAGGCTGGGCCTTGCCTTCCCCTCTTTGTGGTTTTACCCCCTGGGTCCCTCCTGGGGAAGCCCGCCCTGGCATGGAGCTGGATTTGATCAAAGCCCCCACAAACCCAAGTTGAAGCCACAACTCTGCGCATTATTAAAGTGTTTAATAACTTTCCATGACTCCTCCCTCACAAAGACCCTGAGAGGCCTCTTGTTCCTCTTTCATTCACCCTCTGCCTCTTAATGGAGGAGAAGCGGGGAGGGTGGATGGATCTGATTTCCCTCACCGAGTTCACAATCATAATCGCCATGTTGGTAATTTCCATGTTCTGGAAAGCTCCTTACAGTATAACAAATGCCCTCATTACTGTGTTTGCCGCCCCTTAATGTAGTTTTAAACATGCTGCTCCGTTTCAGTCACCCCACGATGTGGAAAATGGGCTGCTGGTACAGCTTCCTGTGTGCAAAACAGGTCTCTGGCCTGCCTGGATCCAGAGATTTCAATCTTATCTGGCAAGCAGAGTAATTTGAAATTTAATCATCTTTCTCCCAAGTGAGAACGCCTTATTATTACTTGTTACAGAAAATAACAAGTCCGGAAATCAATCTCCAGAAATTGGGGGTGCAGGTAGAGGGAGCAGGTGCCTCACGCTTGGACACACAGCACCCCCCTCCCCGCCCCATGGGGATCTCTGAGCCTCCTCATCCAGGTGAGTTCTTGGAAGGATCACAGTGACTGTTCTCCTCACTGCAAGGCGGTGCAGGGCCCTCATCCAGGAGCTCTCCCCTCTTCCAGTCTTCTCTGTGCTCCCAGTTCCACAAGGAAGACATTTTCCCCCTCCCTTGTTGAAAAGCAGTTGCCTCAGAGGGATAGTATAGCATGGCCAGATTGGCCTGCAGCTCTGAGGGATGCCACCTGGCACCTACTTTCCAAATGGTCAATGAAGATGCATTAACTGCAGCCTGCAAGAAAGAGGAGAGAAAGAATGTGGCAACTTTATAATAAAACCATGTCTGTCTGTAGATCATGAGAGAGAAACAAGGTTTGAATGCACTGAGCCAGAAGCTTGGCTAAGCAAAATTCTTCCGGTCATCAGCTGCTAAGTGGAGGACCTGGCTCTCAGCAGTCTCTGGCCAAAACAGAACTTCCTTCCTGCCTAGAAGATGCTCAAAAATCCTGCACATACCATTAGGAACACACAGCTCAGATATGAAGCAAATCAGATGGATGGAGGTTCCCCAAATTCACTAACGGGCTTCAAGTTTACATGACCTAAGAAACAAGCTATGAGGTTGAAAGAAATTTTCCTAAATGCACAATAATAAAAATCAAAATGCAAAGGATAGTGACAAGAGGAAAACCAAATTGCCCTATTCTACCATAAAAATAGCACAAAATTGTTGACATCGAAAGAGGAGAACTGGGGAACATGTAGTCAAAAATACAGGGGAGAAAAAGTATCTTAAAGGCTGTCAGGCATCGAACGTGATGAAATAGTGTGGTTCTTTTTCTGGATTTTCTCATGTTTGTGGTTGGGTCGGTTTTTAAATATGTGATTTGTGATTTATTGTGTTTTCTCATTATAAATAATTCTCACTCGCATACCAATTTTTGTATTTGGAATTCTTTTTCTTGAATAGCATCTCAACCAAACCTTGAACCAGCGCTGGGAGAACAGCAGGGCCCTGCCCAGAGGTTGGATGTGGGTGTGAGAGAAGTGTTGTCAGGGATGACCTGGAGGTCATGTCTTTCCTGTGTTGTTGCAGTTAAAAAGAAAATCCCCTTATTTATAGAGTAAGGGGAATAATGACCTTACTTGGCAAAGTAAACAGAGGCCCCTTATGCTGACATCCCTTTATATTACGCTTTGAATGTCACTGATCTGTGGAATCCCAAGTCAGAGCTGGGCAATTCAATAACTGAGCAGGATTCTCGGAGTCCAGTGGAAGTGCCCCAGGGGGGCGGGGCGCGGGGCAGGGGGACTGGCCAGGCTGTAAGAAGGGATGTAGTTTTGGGTGGCAGAGATGAGCCTTCAGGGGCCCAGAGCACAGAGCAGAGAGAGATGGAGGTCTGTTTCCCAAGGCCTGGCCCTGCCTCTTCCTTGGTTCCATTTTTTTACGGAAGCCTAGTGTATTCCCAGAAGCCACACATAGACCCACCTGCACTCCCTACCCTCTACACACCTGCTCTCCTCCGCCCTCGGAACAGGTTAGGGCTCAAATACTACAAGGCCTTTGTTCCTTAGATTTTGCCCAAATGCCTTTCTGGACTCCTTGGAATTTTAGCATGAATGCAAGGTGGTCCTCAGGCCGCCATGGCATCTGGGGTCTCACCCTGGCTGATGCTGACTTGTAGCTTCCCCTGGACCAG
The DNA here is from genome assembly GCA_004027875.1 of Aplodontia rufa. Lineage (NCBI taxonomy): Eukaryota > Metazoa > Chordata > Mammalia > Rodentia > Aplodontiidae > Aplodontia > Aplodontia rufa. The sequence goes on along the minus strand of PVKS010000682.1, from coordinate 1,555 downwards.
GCCACTGTCCCCTCTGTACACTGACAGATGAGACTGTGGCTGAGGCAAATGAAACACTCTACATCCCTTCTTCCTCACACCAGAGATCACACCAAGACCATCTTGGAGGATACGTTCAGTCTGTTTAAGGTCATCTTTTTTTTTTTTAAAGAGAGAGGGACAGTGACAGACTGAGAAAATCAATTTTTTTTTTAGTTTTTAAAAAATTTTATTCAGAAATTTATTTGTTGAACAATCAAACAAGCTTCTAATGAAATAATTATATAAATTCTGAAAATTAGATTTACCTCCAAGACCCCCTCCAATTACCCACCCTTATCCCTCCCCCCCACTTCCCAATACATCTCTACAAATGCCTTAGGTTGTATGACATTACACCTTATCTGGATTTAAAACATGATAATAGACCTCCTTTCTCAATGGCCAGGGTCTAGCTCCAGCCTCCACAAATGAGTGAAGACATTTGACCCTTGATTCTCTGGGTTATGCTGATTTCACTCAGCATAATTTCTTCCATAGCCATCCATTTACCTTCAAAGGCTGCAATATCACTGTTTCTAATTGCTGAGTAGAACTCCATGGTATCTATGTACCACAGTTTTTGGATCCATTCATCCAGTGAGGGACATCTGGGTTGTTTCCATAATTTAGCTATTGGAAATTGAGCTGCTATGAACAATGATTTTGCTGTGTCACTATAGTGTACTGATTCTAAGTCCCCTGGAAAAATACCCAAGAGAGGAATAGCAGGATCATATGGTGGGCTCATCCCTAGTTTTTTGAGGATTCTTCACACTGCTTTCCAGAGGGGCTGGACCAGTCTGCAGTTCCACCAACAGTGTGCTAGTGTGCCTATCTCTCCAAAGCCCCTCCAGCATCTATTATTGTTTATTCACATGGCTTTCATTGCTCTCACACTTACTTGTGTACGTGGGTGTTGGGGTTTGAACCCATGTACTCATGCATGCCAGGCAAGTGCTGTTAACCACTGAGCCACTGCTCCAGCCCCAAGGTCATTCTTGAGTGCACTTAATTTTTTCTGCACTTCAGGTATGTGGCCAGCAGCCCAAGGGTGCTCAATAACCTCCGTTGGTGCTATCCCCTAGATTGGTCTGGAACAATAGCTTCACCAATGTGCAGTGGTGGGGTACCGCCGGCTCCTGAACTGAGCAGAGCAAGCTGTCCCACCCAGGGCCCCTTCCCCAACAGGAGGAAGCAAAGTGGAATCACACATGGCAGCCACAGACAGTGTCACATCACCATTTATGTGTTGGTTTACTCTAAGCACTGGAAACAGATGGAAGCCTCCTTCATCATCAGGATGACCCTGTGATCCCCATTCAGAGTAGAAACTGAGACAGGCTCCCATCAGCTGAAAGCTAACAGTGCCGGGCTACATTCTTTTCACCTATGTTAATATGAACCTGAATCCATCAGTGCAGAAATTTATGAAATGTCATGTCAAGTCCATCTGCGGTCCCACCATTCCTGGGTGGTGGGAAATTCTATCACTTATTCCTGTCATCCTACTCCCTTGCCCCACCCTGCCAGGGAA